>MJUU01048071.1:2994-13992 GCA_002080025.1 Modiolus philippinarum | reverse complement strand
GTCAACGAACAATTTTCAACACCGGTTTTGAAGTCTCATCATCAATATCTATTTGGAAACCAAATTTCATTGAAATCGGACAATGTTGAATTTTCCCGCCTATTTTGGGGCAGCCATTTTGAAAATGGCGGTCAAGGAACAATTTTCAACATCAGTTTTGAAGTCGCCACAGCATGGCATACATTTCATCAGTTTACACTTGACCTTCATCTTCTATAGTTTTAGAATTAGAAGATGAAAAAAAACGAAAATTTTAAAAATTCGGTGAAAAAAGGGCAATAACTCCTACAAGGGTTTATCGATTTTCTTCAAAATTTCAGGGTGGGTAGACTTTGATATGCTGAAGATTTTTGCAATTTGCACTTTACCTCTATCTTTTACACTTTTTGAAATAAAAAATGCAAAAATTTTGAAAATTTAATGGAAAAAGGGCTATAACTCAGAGATGTGTTTTCAAGATTTTCTTCAAAATTGCAGGGCAGGTAGATCTTGTCATGCTGATCATTTTTACCCCGTCAGATTTTTTATATCTGTAACCGTTTTCGAGTTATTGGCTAAAAACTGCAATTTAAATCTATGTTCTATTTTTAGCAATGGCGGCCATGTTGATTGACCTACCGCCTAATCGAACTCAATTTTGAGAAGTCATACTCTGGTGATGATTCATGCCATTGTCCTGTCTAAGTCATAACTTTTTATCTTTTGACCTAGACTTAAAAAGTTGGCATGTGTGTTTATCATCATGATATGTTATTTCATAATACCATAATACCATAATGGCTACTAACGACCTTGATCTTTCATCTTGAGGAAAATTACGAAGTTAGGCGCTGGCCTATCCAGGCCACATGTTATTTGTCCATTGACCTTCACTTTATACTTGGCATTTGGATGTTTCAATACGACAATATGCGCGGCGTATCAAAATGTCTTATTTTGACCTCAAGTTAAAACTGAATTTTATAGCTCCCGGCAATAAAGTTTTCAATTGTCAATTTTCAATTTTTGCAAAGTTCTGCTCTAAGCTGATTTTGGCTTTCCGTTCAGATCATATTGGTTTCATGGTTGTGTTCTCTGTCAGTGATTGAACATCTTTGAGTTTAGCATCTTCTAATGTTAAGATTTTATTTGCAGTGAAGAGGCGTAAATTGTCGAATTGCCATATGCAGAAACTACATTTACAGTAAGTCAGATATTATTATTATTATTATTTGACCTAGAAGTAGGATATCTAGCACATGGGTGAATCATCATGAGATGGTGTGATCTCAATGTTTACCTTTAGGTCAAATTACAGAATTATATACCTCTGAGACAGAACTTTTTCATCTATCGACCTAAACTTATCATGTTTGTCATGTTGTAGTATCATCATATGTCATGTCACGTATCGTAATAACTTCTCAAGATATCTACCTTATTGTCAAATAACTGAAATCATTAGCTGTTGGCATGTTCCCAAACTTTTCATCTTTTGAACTAGATTAAGGATATTTGGTATGGGGGATTTTCATCATGAGTCGCGTATCAAAATGGCTTCTTTTAACCTTAACTTTTGATTATAGCGCCGGCCAACGCTTTTCGAGCTTTGGGATTGTGAGTCGCATACCATAATGGCCCTCTTGTGACCTTGGCCTTTAAGCTTTAGGCCAAATTACTAAATTCTTTAAATCTTGACCAGAATCTCTTCATCTCTAGACCTAGAGCTGTAATATTTTGCACGTGCGAGTATCATCAAAATATATCAATTCACATACTATATTAGCTTCTTACTACCTTGACTTTTGACCTTGATAACAAATTATTGAAATAATTAGCTGTTGGATTGTCACGACCAGATCTTTTTTTACATATATTGACTTACACTTGAAATAGTTGACATGTGGGTATCAAACGATATGTCGCATTACAAATTACTTTTTGTGACCATTACCCTTGACCTTGAGGTACTAAATTGTTAAAACTCCGGGCCAGAACTATTTCATCTCATGAAATAAATAAAATAAAATAAAGAGTGCTGTGAGGCAGTTCGTGTAAGCATAAATAAACAAACAAGTTAAAATTCTTGTCGAACTGCGATAAAAGGTAAAACAATGAATATATACACATATCAAAACGTAAAAATGATTAAAAAACAAGACGACAGAGGTTGGGATCTTTTATCGCAGTTCGACAAGAATTTTAACTTGTTTGTTTATCTATTCCATCTTATGACCTTGACAAGAGTAGATTTATCATCATAAGACGGTGTGTCGCGTATCACAATTGCTTTTTGTGACCTTGACCTTTGACCTTGAGGTCAAATTAATGAAATCTTGAGCTGTTAGCCTGTCCGGGTAAAAACATTTTTGACTTGACTGATTATTTGGCGTTTGTGTATATATCATGGAACAGTGTATTGTTTATTTCTATAAAGTGTTGAACTAGTCTATCTGAAACCAAAATGCCATCTTTTAGGTTGTCGAAATGCGCAAATGCAGAAACCAAATCAACAGTAACTTCGGTATTCAGTTTTTTGTTATCACTTGGGTGATGCCTCTGCTGGTGGACTGTTAGTCCCCGAGCGTATTCACCAGCCAAGTAGTCAGTACTTCGGTGCTGACCCGAAAACTGACTTCTTTGTTGAAACTTGCAATATCTAAAATTTACAAAATTTTGTTTAAAACTAAGGAGTATCTCCCTGATATCTAGAACACAAGAGAAAACTGTTCGGTATACATGGATTTGTCGTTTTTAACTTACTTAAAGTCGGGATATCTGAATAAAATATATCGGGATGCAGGGGAGAAAATAACTGCGGTAATATCTTATTTTGAAAAATTTACCAAAGTAAGCATGAGTAGTGCGCAGGTAGATTTTTTAACTGGTCTTTACTTTATTTTTAAATAGACAAATGGGGGGATTATGATGTGTCCTCCTTCCATTTGGTTTCTTCGAGACCCCCCCCAAAAAAAATGAATAAAGAAAAGAAAGGGAAAAAAGAGGAATAAATAAATTTGTTTTGTTTGATGAAATACTATCATTTGAAGTTATTGTAAGTGCCGAGGAAATATGCATCCTTTTTTTCCCCAAGGCAGAATAATAACACAGTTTGAAACGGTCCATGGTGATAATAAAAATGGTTGAAAAGAAAATCAACTGACCATATATCCTTAATGGAGGAAGGATTTAAGGATACTCGGTAGCCCAAACGTTATATAGGAAAGTAAGGGAAGGCCACGGTGGGAAAGGCAGGATGTTACGATTTTTTTCCTCGAGTGGAAAATGCAGAATACATAATTCCGTGATGACATCAAAATCCTGATTTGACCAATCACAGAGCAGATCAAATTTACCGGAAGTCAGCCGGGTCGGTGTTGTTTTCTAGATTTTTCATCTGAGCTTATGGGAAATAGGTCAACTTTCGATGTTGAATTCTAAGGCCTAAATTAAAATATTATTTGTTTGCCCTTTTCCGACCCTACTTTTTGCAGAGGGTATGTAGGTAGGTAGGTAAAATTCTATTTTATTTGGTCAAAAAATTATTTCGGTAGGTGAAAAATTTGCCACTTGTAGGTAGGTCGGCAAAATATTTTTTTTTGCTCCATATTGAATAAGGTATTTGGGGGCATTATTATTTGGTTTACATACTTTCCCACTTTGAACTGGATTATACATGGGTAAAGTAAATTGTTTATGTGTATATTTGGTGATATTAGACTTCCTTCCCAATACAGAATAATGGAAAATAATGGCATGTGGAGTAAATGTACGAATGTACCTGAGACAAAATCCGTTTGAATATGTGTATTAAGCCGAAATTGAACAGTATGACTGAGGTCAAACCCGTATGCCCCTACTTTTGTTCATAAAATGGTTGGCTAAGCATCAGGAAATTTATTAAGCCTTTGTGTGTCTTGTCTTTTTCTAGTTAGTTTGCTTTATGTCTATAGGAGTCTATGATGATGTTTATTTCGCTGAACTTGATTACTCTTTATTCAGGGGCCGACTCCGACCTGCCGTTGGGTGTGGGGTTTTCTCACCGTTCATTGAAGATCTTATGGTGCCTTTGAGTTGTTATTACTCCCCTTTGGGTCGTTGTCTCTTTGACACATTCCCCGTTTCCCTTCTTTTTTCTATGTACTACATGTTGATGAATAGTCTGTGAAATCTGCCATAGACTTACATGTATATTTTATACTTTTTACGAATACTTCTTACATGAAAATTGAGAAAATTCACAATCAGTCTATGACTCAAATCAGAAACTGCTTTCAAACATAAAAGTAACTATTCTCTGCTCAATTATATCAAGTTTCATACACTGAGTAAACCTGGCATAGACAGCATGGTTGCATAAGAGGTGGACAGGGTATACAATTTCCTTCTGCATTCACCCCCAATCTATCCCTGCTTCCAACCTTTCTACTCCCAGTTCTCACCCCTTTACTCCTGCTTCCCTCCCCTTTACTCTAAGTTCCCTCCGTTCCCACCCCTGCTTCCCACCTCTACTGTCCACGTGCACCCTCTTGCATAGTTGACGAAAGGATATAATTTTATAAATGTTTTGTTATGGCGATTTTACTGACATCATCTCAAAACTTGGAGATTTTACTGCCATTTTTGTACTGAGCTGTGATATTAAATAAAGACTTTTACACCATCACTATATCTCTACTATTTAAATATGATGCCCTTTGGACAGATTTGAAGATGGGATGTCTTCATTGTTTCTGATACATTCAGAATCTCTTCAAATGCATTCAGTTCGGCCGGTTTGGTTGCCACTGTCACGTTAGAATTTTGGTCTACAGGGGCATAGACTTGATTGTCATTGTGACAATTAAATTGAGAACTGTTGAGACTGTTCATTAAAATAACATGTAACTTGACCGTCATATTGTCCTGCTCAAGTGCCTCATCGACACAGGGCTCCTGATCTGTCTCAAAATTCTGCACTGGCCACATCGTCCCATATTTCTTTTGTGGCAGCATACATTATCTGAAGAGCCCTAGCTCTGTATATTTTACGAAAGGATATGGAGTAAATGAGCATGATACCATAACACATATGTTAATTCCAACTGCAATAATCCTAACGAGCCGTATGGTCATCTCGGAAACCCACTCCTCACCAGCAGCACCAGAACCTAAACAAAGGAAATCCATAATTGAAATAAATGTTTGAAATGTATAAAACCAAACGAAATCCGAATAATCAGTAATATCAAATATAGCCAAGGACAAAACTACGATGGAGGGAGTTAAGCCTTCGATTTTAAAATTTACATAAATTTAGATAATAGTAATTGAACAAAGTGTACACATGAGATATTATCTCTTGTAGAAGTACACCATATCTAAGAAAAATAAAGAGTATACATCTCTACCACGGGGAATTGTTTTACCGACTCCACACTGCAATAAAAGACAAACTCCTGTATTAAATATTTTACGAAATGATATGGAGTAAATGAACATGAGACCATAACACATATGTTAATTCCAACTGCAATAATCCTAACGAGCCGTATGGCCATCTCCGAAACCCACTCCTCACCAGTAGCACCAGAACCCAAACAAAGGAAATCCATAATTTAAATAAATGTTTAAAATGCATAAAACTAAACGAAATCCGAATAATCAGTAATATCAAATATAGCCAAGGACAAAACTACGATGGAGGGAGTTAAGCCTTCGGTTTTAGAATTTACATAAATTTAGATAATAGTAATTGAACAAAGTGTACTTTGCTTTGAACAAAACGAATCCATTGGTAGAAACCCTAACGTTTATATCCAACGTTTTCATCGGACTTTGTGTTTTTTTCTGACTGCCGTACTCATTTTCATCGGACTTATTGAATATTTCTGAGTGCAGTAGGTACGGCAGTCGGAAAAACAAAATGAACCGCAGTCAGAAAAAAATGCAAAAATCCGATGAAAACGTTGAATGTAAACAATATGGACAACGCCACGACAATCAGAAAAAGATGCAAAAGTCCGAGGAAAACATTGAATATGAATGGTATCTTAACCACAGTAGCACAAACACTTGTTTCGTAAGAAATGTCAGTCCTGTACATGTCAATCAGAAAATATGCACACTAGAATCGAATGGAAATGTTAAATATAAACGAAATGAACCAACGAAGGACTAACAGAAACCCACATTTAATGAAACAGTGCTAAAACACATATTTTTGTATTATGTTGTCACTGTTCTCAACAGGGCTTCGTTCAATCCCTTTTGGGATTCGAAGCCAGAGATGTTTTTTGATATTGAATATCAAAAAAAAAATCTCTGGTCTCGAATTCCAAAATGATTAGGCTTCGTTGCTTAACGGCTACGATAAAATCCGGTAATTCCGAAAAATAAAATTTGATCGGTAATTATAAAAATAAGATTTTCGGGCGGAACGAAAATAAAATAAAATAAAATTGTATTGGTACAGGTAAATAAAAGAATTTCAGTCGCAACAAATTTATTCGGTCGGTCGGCTGAGGGCAAACTAACAATATTTTAATTTAGGCCCAATTTACTTTCACAGTTAAAACCGATATAAAGCCTTTTTAATGCTGAAAATAACAAGGGAAATTTATAACATTAATTTTAATTAATAGCTCATTGTACGTCCTTGAATCGGTATTCCGATTTTGGCGGCGGTATATACTTTCCCGGAACAGTTGCAATCCCGGTCCGTTTTATTATTTTAGTCTCTGTCATTACTGTGTTAAAATTTACCCTCATCCAGAAAACTTAAACACTGCCTATTAAAATTGAAAAGTCCAGTGGCGAGCGCTCATTTGAATTTATTATTTTTTGGCTGTACAAATTCTGCAGACAAAGTCCTAAGTAAAAACTGTTGCGCAAAGTGTCAATTTTGCATCAATTTTAGTTTAAACGTCGTTTTAATCACAACTTTGACCGATATTGGTGTTTACCGTCGATAAATCAGGTTAAATTTCTGTAAAATACCTCTGAATCCTAATGAAAACATCAATATCAAAATCGTGCCCAAGAAATCGCAGTATGCCCCTGGACTTTGGGATTGAAAATGAACTTATAACGAAGGTCACGTGACTACTTTCACTTTTGTTTGGAAAAATAGTAGATATTAATAAACTCTTCCAGTTCATAAAACAAAATGCGATATAGACGCAAAACAAGGTGGATCAAATTGAAATAAACGATTTATTAATGATTTTTATAGAATTGTGCCTTAGTATCGCTACGCGAGAACCGCACCGTTAATCCAAACGAATAATCCAAGGACAATGTCAACATCGGAAACAACAAAGAAACAGACACTACCTGAGTACGGCACAGAAAAGATACATCTAATAAAATTGGATGAGACCACCCCTCCCCTTCAATAATGAGAACCCTCTGGAAATTAATAGATAACATGCAAATTCAATATATAATTACAACACAGCAAATCATATAAATTATGTCAACACATTATCTAAAGAAAACAAAAAGGACTTTCCTAATATAAACATGTGCATTCTTAATATTTACACAGTCAAATTACAAATAAATGATCATCATTCATTTAAGTAGTTAATATTAAGTTCGAAGTACAAATGTTTTCATCAGAAAATTATTGACAAATGTTCTTTTATTTATTGATAATTTTCTATAATTTCAATTCATCTTTGTTCG
Organism: Modiolus philippinarum; assembly: GCA_002080025.1. Lineage (NCBI taxonomy): Eukaryota > Metazoa > Mollusca > Bivalvia > Mytilida > Modiolidae > Modiolus > Modiolus philippinarum. The sequence continues at coordinate 6,345 of MJUU01048071.1, read as the reverse complement.
TGTTGGTGTTAGAGAATATGAAAGGATATGGAGTGAATGTACATGTGACAAAAACGCACACGATACATAGAAAACTTCAGTTTATCAAGGACAGGGCTTTTATTCCTGTCTACATCTTGATGTCGCCTCAGGGTCTTCAACCAGAGGTGAACAATATTCACCCCCTCAAGCGAGATCATGAAGGCCCCTAGCGTGCACTTAAGCGATATTCTTGACAAAAATGTTGAGTAACATCGATCTCAGCTAAAATATGTCATCAGGCAACACATGTCGGAAGCGGTCAGTGGGAAAAAAGTAAAACCGGGCAATGTCTGCCTACAAATATTTGTCATTAAGTACCCCGACGAAAGACAAAAATAAAAACAAAAACAATTTCGATAGATACATTTGTAACACAGGGCACATCGATAGACAACATGGGGCCCATCGAAATAGATGTAGGCAAACCTTGCAGTGTAACTTAGGTTGAAGGGCAAAAATAGTTGTTTGTACAGACTATAACATTTTAGTAAAAACAATGAAAATATTGAACTGTTACAGCCAAATTGAAAAAAAATGAAATACTGCCTATTTTTAGGACGGGACTTTGTCTTGACGTGCCTTACGACAATCTTACCCGTTCTTGACAAAAACTGTGTAACGGGATTATCTTTTGTTTGAACACTTTAATCTTATTTGATCTTGACAAATTGAACGCGTCTTGATTGTCATTAATCGCAATTACCTTAAAAATCAACTGAATATCTTAAAATTGTCTTGAAAAAAATGCTGTTAAGATCATATACTTTCTGCTAACGCTGACTATCCAAGTCCCTATCATTGCTTACGTTTATCTTTTGTTTTTCAGTTGTATATATATTTGTCTTGTGTAGTTCCCTTATAATTTTGGCATGTAATTGTAATTTCACTCATTGTAGGTGTTTCGTCTTTTTTTGGTTTTTTTCCGATTTTTCTAATATCCGACAGCGTTGAATACATCTACAGCTTATTGGAGCTATCTTTGGTCCAGGTTTTTTTGCTAGTCTGTTGTCACTCTTCTTTGAACTAACTTTCAGTCTTATTTATAAAACTGTATTTTGAGCTCCCTTATACACTTCTAGATCTAGTAAATATATAAGACTGGATATTAAAAGGCATATGCTCAGAAAAAGTGCCCAGCTGGATCGTTGAGTCATACTTGTATAACTTTTGTGAAAGTCTCTCAAAATCGTATATATCTATATCATAAAGCCTTTGTCAAATAATTAAATAACTTAATACCGAAATTACTGTGAATCTATTTTCTGCATATGCGCATTTCGACAACTTATGTGTCTTCAGTGCAGATAAGATCTAAACGTTTGGAAGACCATAAAATCAAAGATATTTAAAATCTGATTGAGAACAAATAACCAATATGATCCAAATTTAAAGCCAAAATAAGGTAAGGACAGAGCTAAACATGAGGGAGATACTCCTTAGTTTTCAACAAAATTTACAAAAATTTAGATATTGCAAGGTTCCAAATATAGTATCGGCTTTCGGGTCAGCACCGAAGTAAAATTAGAATAAGAGGTACAAGTTTCGATTTGTAATAATTTTATTGTAAGTCCCTTTCATAAGGGATGAATGAGTCTACAGATTTTCTTAAATGAATATTTATATAAGGTCTCGTGAAACGAAACATCGAAATACCTGCATAGAAGTGTTTCTGAAAATGCTTGTATAGAGCAACAGATTTACCAAAGATGCCCTAAACGCCACAACTACTATATATGGTTTTTCTTTGAACAAACAAGAATCATCGTAGATAAATATACATTTGGAACCAGAATATCAACTCTAGTCAGTTCCAAGCAGATTATTGAATTCGAGATTTTCTAACATCTACAAGACATCTCTGCATCAAAACTTATCCAGTCTTCTACTGACTTGGGTGAACCGAGTATAATCATTCAAATTGATGGAAGCCTATTCAATCATAAGGCTTGTGAAAGATCCAGGAAAGAGCAGAGGCTGGCACTTTATGAATAACAGATCACATATATAAGTTGGCAAAATAGATGAAACAATTCCACTGCCTACAATGAGCGTGTCGTTACAACAAGCCAATATTTAAGACACATTAGTTCTCGAAATGCGCATATGTCGAAACCAAATTAACTGTAACTTTGGTATTTTATTATTTCTAATTGAAGTGAATTCTTAAACTATGGCTTCAATGTAGAATGCGAAAAAATAAGTAATCTTTAAGACTTTCATGAAACATACCAAATCTGGAATCAAATATTTTTGAAATCCTAAATCTAATAGGAATAAATCCTGAAAGTAAGGTTGAGATTAAAAAAAATAATTGGGTTTTGAGACGTTCAGGATATTAACGAAACTTTGAATCAAACACTTTTGATATTAAATGGTGTAAACAAACAAATTAATTATGTGTGGTTGCTAGATTCATTGTAGAATTCCCCAAAATAAGTGGTCTTAGAGACTATCAGACAATTAACCAAAATTTGAACCATTTTTATTTAATCCAATTGATGAAAATGTTTTTCTTAATGAGAAAAAAATCATTTAAGTGTGGTTGCTAGGTAAAATTCCAAAGACGGAGTGATCTATTAGACTTTCAGACTAGAGGCTCACAGGAGCCTGTATCGCTCACCTGGCTTTCAGTTGCCACAATGAAGCTAACATTTTATGTTATACAGTTGAACTTAAGTCTCTCAAACTTTGTTAGCTCAAACACCACCAATATCTTGAACTGTATTTAAAGTCTGATCTTGTTTTACTAAATTTCTTTGTTGCGCTTTTTTGACAAAAATGTATTTGCATTTGACCACTTTCAACACCAGTTTTGAAGTTGAGACATAACTTTGTAAATGGCGGTCAACAACACTTTTCAAAACCATATTTTTAAGTTACCACATCAATATTTATTTGGAAACCAAATTTTCCCGCCTTTTTGGTGGCCATTTTGAAAATGGCGGTCAACAAACAATTTTCAACACGACTTTTGAAGTCTTAACATCAATATCCACTTGGACACCAAATTTCATTTAAATCAGACAATGTTGAATTTACCGCCTTTTTCGGCAGCCATTTTAAAATGGCGGTCAGCCAACAATTCTTAATATCAATTCACAACATCAATATCCACTTGGAAACCAAATTTCATCGAAATCGGACAATGTTGAATTTTCCCGCATTTTCGGCAGCCATTTTGAAATGGCAGTGAACGAACAATTTTAAACATTGGTTTGAATTTGCGACATCCATACCCATTTGGAAACCAAATTCCATTGAAATTGGACAATGTTAAATTTTCCCGCCTTTTTGGCAGCCATTTTGAAAATGGCGGTCAACAAACAATTT
>MJUU01048070.1:8671-18992 GCA_002080025.1 Modiolus philippinarum | reverse complement strand
TGCAGCAATTACACTGGGGGATGTTTTAATATCATGTTAAGGTATCAAACCACCAATTCAACCAATCAGAGTTGGAACGAATGAGAAAATAGACCTTTTGAATCTAAAGATAGACTTTGTATTCTTGCACCTTTAAAACTATTCAAGGGAATTTGATGAATGGTGCTTCCAGTTAAACATTGATATATTAGGTTTAATTCAAGACCAAGGTCAATTGACCAGGTGTAATTTTAGATCACTTAAAAGAGGGGAATTCCCAATGACTATTTTTGCGCAATGTTGTGACGTCGTGGTACGTATTTATAGGTGGCTTTCCCCGACACACCGGGAATCTCTTAGAAGGCTTTAAAGGTATGATGAAAATTTGATATAATGTAGAGCAGGTATGTGCCTTTCACGACATGTATGGTCTTGGCAAGGTTAAACTTAAGATAAAATGTCCAGGGAGGTTTGAAAATTCCAAATTTTAGTTGAAAATGTTAAAGAAATGAATTGGTGGTTTCACACCTTTACACGACGAGTGCACACGATGCACAAGATAAGCGCTTATTTGGGAATGTTGAGCGTTTCCGACTACCGACTTTGACATTTTTTCGGATTGAATCACTCACAGTGTGACGGGTGCTGTTAACAGAGCAGGACATGCTTACCCTTCCGGAGCACCTGATGTCACTCTCAGTTTCACTGGAGTTCAAACTGTGAGTGCCTTTGTTTTGAATGTTGTAATTTCTGTTTCTGTGCTTTGTATCTGTCTAACGTCATTGTTTTTGTGTCTAACGTCTCTGCTTTCTGTGTTCTCGTTTTTGCCCTGTCTTTGAACTTCGATTTTTGTAAATTTCACTCCTTTGTTCCTTCGGTATTCTACTGCCGTTGTTCCATTGCTGTAAAAGCAGTCAGAGCTCTATGACAGGTCAGAGCAGTCAGGATTTTATGAGAGGTTAGAGCAGTCAGGGCTCTACGACCAGAACAGGTCAAAGCAGTCAGGATTCTACGACCAGAACAGGTCAGAGCAGTCAGGGCTCTAGAACAGTTCTAAAGTTAACTTAGAGTAGCTTTTATGACTGCTCTATGACTGGTCAAGTTAACTTGTAAACGGTCCTAAGTTAACCTGGAAGAGCTTTTATGACTGTTTCAAGTTAACCTGGCGAGAGGTTATGTCTGCACCCTACTGTACCTGTTTACAAAAATGCATCAAATTCTCATGGATAAAAAGCTCATTTCTATTGAGCTAAAAATTGCCTTTTCATATTTTTTCCGTGCATTCTATGTAAATTTATGTGAAAAATGACAAAAAATGAGCAAACTTAGACCTATATTCTAGAAAAACTAAGTATGGGGACTTTTACTTCTTATTACAGATTTCGGGTAAGTAGGATTGGTTCTTCAATTATGCCGACTTTCAACAAAATCTCATACATTTGAATATGACTGTCTATCTACCTTAAGTCAATTTGAGGTAAAAAGTGAAATGTAAGTCATAACATCACTGTATTTCACAATAGAGATAAGCATATCGAAATTGAAATTCTCATTTGGTTATGATTTTATTCTAGAGTAAAATATCTATATGTTCAGTTCTTATTCCTTTTGTAGAAATTAGCATGATTTTGTATAAATCTGCCACAGACATCAGATATTTGTCAGCGAGATATGTCTTCGCATAGTGAAATATGTAAATGAATTTCCACGTATCAGTGGTTTCATGTATTTATTTTTATGGGAAAACAGATCAGTAAACTTTTTAAATCAAATAGGAAAAACCGAAATGTGCAAACATTTGAATATAAAATGAAAAATTATGAGTCTATATTTCAATCTTCCTGTTTTACATTTTTTTATCGGAACTGACCCATACTTACATGACCAAATTCCGGACAACGCGCATAATTATGATTTGTTTGGACTTGAAAGCCATTTTTAAATATAGTTTCCATAACGAGAACTAGTTGATTATGAAATTTCTCACATCAAGTTAAATAAATTTTGCAAATGTTTGAAAGTGAGGCTTGTCGAGCTTTTAAACATCTCAAAATTTATTTAACGAGATGTGAGAAATTTCATGATTAACGCGTTTAAGTTGTGGAACTTGTTTCTCTAATGACTGAATGAAAAACGCCGAGGATTGTATTCCGAATCAATTTGGCGGAAAATTTCACAAAATTTGTTCTCCTCTCTAGAGAGGAGAACAAATGTGTCCACACCGTTCAGGAAATGTGAAACCTGGATAGAAATGAGAGAAAGGATCATTCATTTTTCTATTCTACGTGTAAAAACTACCATTTTTACTTTCTATTCCGTCAAATATTGCTCCTACAACATAGACGTATGATGTCTACATGCAACTTAGGTATTGTTTTTGTATTTTCATAACACATTTGTTGATCATTGGTTTATATTTCATCAGACTCATATAGTTAATGTTCAGATGGGTACAAATTTTGCACAATTATTTGCCCGTTACATGTAGCCAAGAAGCCAAATTTATACCAACAAAGGACGATTCGATTGACTGAAATCAAAGGCACTTTACAAACTAGAATATAGGCTTTCTATTTAGATCTCTTTCTTGATATTGACAAATATTTAAAACAAAATAACCACAATTTACTCCAAACCTGATTATTTGCAATTTTCTTTTATCAATTATTGATATTCATATTCATCTTGAGACAAATGGTCCGAAAGATATTCCAGTTGTTATCTACTAAATGTACGATGATGTTGGTTAATCGCATGTGTTTAACGACAAACAGTCCGAAGTTGATTCCGGTTGTTATCAACTAAATGTACGATGATGTTGGTTAATCGTATGTGTTTAACGAACACTTCAGCTGACAGTGTTAAGTCGTATATTTGTCTTCTCTCGTTGTTAAATTTGGTACTAGTCGCTTTTAAATTTTGAGCTTTTAATTTTTATGAAATCAGAAGTTTTGTATTTAATTAAAAAAGATGACTACAATTCTGATGAGAAATAACAATCTCCCATTTTTTAAAAAGGGCTCCCAATATCCTGTATCGTTCATCAGACCAATAGTTTATAAACATTTAAAATAGTGAGCCCAGATATCAGGCGCATCCTATATTATGGCTTGCGCACGGTAAATCTGTTCCTAGCAAATTTTTGGTTCCCTTTAAAGCTGAACATAAACACAATTCCATACAAAGAGACAGTTATCGTTTTCTAACACGGATTGGTAAAAAACTGATATTTAAATTTTGTGAACCAACTTAATTTTGTACAATTCATGGGTTATCTCCCCTTATTTTTAGTGCTTTCTGTATAGTCTGTTACGCTAACATCATCGCAGTAAATTTAAGAACCAACCGTAATTTTGAGATTAATTGTAATTTTGATTCAAAATTGTTATAAATTTTTTTGTGCCATTCACTGCCCAAATTTCCACTTGACATCCATTTAAAGCAAATATAATGGGCGTGAAAACGGCATTCACTCTAGCTAGTATTCTTCGATCAAATTTAAGCCTAAAAGGTGTAGCTCTTGACATGGTCAACATTTTTGTATTTGTCCACTTAATATTGTTATGTTGCAGAAACGACCAACTTAATATTGTTATGTGGCAGAAACGACCAATTAATAATTGTAAATTGAAGTCAGCAAAGATAAAACAAAATTGGCATAAAATTAACTTTTAATAACTTTTAATAAGACAAAATAATAATTTTACAAATTAAGTATAAAATATATGACTTATCTGACAATAATGAAGTCCAAGTAATAATCCAAATGAATAGTTCACTTAATTCCATCAATAAATGTCCAATAGAATAATCCTTATAATCCTCACTAAATAGTTGAATAGATTCACAATAATTGATGTCGATTTGCAATACAAAAGATGTGCATGATAATCCTGTATAAACTAATTAATCCTGTATAAACTTATTTAACTGACTGCTCAACCCTTTTCTGCTACCTTATATAAATAAATTTATTATTTCTAGAAAAATCTATCCACAAGATACAACTGGAACATTCTAATCAACTGACAATTACATGACTAGAATGATTATGTAAGGAAAACCCCTAGAAAATTCTATGCGTTAAATATTAAGTTTAGATTCTAGAAATTTCTATATGTTCTAAGGTGTAATAACCTTGACCATTGTTTATTGTAAATAAGTTTAGATTCTAGAAATTTCTATATGTTCTAAGGTGTAATAACCTTGACCATTGTTTATTGTAAACAAGTTACATAACTAGCCCAAACAAATTACATAATTTTAAGGCCGTAAAAAATAAAAACAATAAATAAAATGCATTATAGAATATTTACAACATTTAATTACCTATAACAATATGAATTACTTACATTTTTGGAAAAAAGGACAATTTAAGATAAAAACGCAAAATTGATAACAAAAATGACAATAACGGGTTAAATAATCGACAGATTCAAACTCGACCCCTATTTTAAATAGGATTCAGTTAAAAAATTATTCCGCCATACAGATTAATGTACAATTTTATTATTATTATTGTAAAATGAATAACAAAAGATGCAAAAAATTGTTAAAAGTCAAGAACTGGTAAAATATGGACATGCAAATGAAGCACTTGTTATGCTTATGCAGAAAGTAAATTCACAGTAACTTCGGTATTTAGTTATATTTAGAAGTTAAGTTCAACGTCTGTATGTTATAGTTTTGAAAATACACAATACCATAAGCACAGAAACAACCAGTATTCGTTCATTCCGAATTTTGGAAAACCATTTCAGACCTGTAATCAGTAAATTATTTGAAAATTTACTTACACAGCAGATATATTAAAGGGTAATTTCTTTATTTGACTTACTTAGACTTTACCATGCTGATCATATATAACAATAGAAGCGTTGTTCCGTTGCTTTGTTTCACCATGTTATTGCAGCGACTTTGTCTCATGTACATTTACTATATATTCCTTCATTGTTTATATCCATGGGGATAATAACAAAATTACAGAACAGAATTGCCAAGAGCCGAAATCCATGAGGCAAAAAGACAAAGTTAGGTGGAAGCCACCAGAAACATTGTCGACCTTAATGGTCCTGACCTGGTATGGGCATTTCAAAAGAAATGGTGGATTAAACCGGTTTTATGGCGCGCATATCAGCATTTGCATTTGAAAGGTAGTAAACTGTTAAAAGAAATGATCACGCAAGTATTAAGTAAAAAAAAGAATCTTGAGTCAGAGTTCTGACCAGAACTTTTGGATGATTATATGAGACGATTTTTGTTTTGGTCAATTCTGAAATTAAATTCCCATTTGCAAAATTTCATGAACTAGTCAGGTAGGTGGCATTAGGCCTCAAATTTTAAATAAAAAAATGACGTCCAATTGTATTCAGATAAGTAGAAAAAGTATTTTTTTACTCTTGTTGTATTTATTAACGACATGGTTATGATGCAGAAATACAGAGCTGAGCAGTTTGTTAATGCTGAATACACAATGTTGATATTTTGGATTGTAATACAACCATAATAAAATTGCTTAGTAAATATAGGCATATCGTAAAACGCTTTCATGGTCTCGCGTGCTAATAAAGGTATTCCTATTTGCCTCGCGTTCAGACCTGTAAAGCATACTCATAATCAAAACAATTAGCTATTATAACATAAAATATAAACGACAAATCACCGACAATTATTGACAAACTTATTAAGTCATAAGAATATCTTTCTGTCTGTCCTGCATTCTGATAAGCCTTAAAAGTTAGAATATTCATAGATGTGATTTTGTTAATGACTGTTTCATTTAAGGCAGATAGACAGTAATATCAATATCCATGACATTATTGTTGTAAGTCGGCACAATTGAAAAAACATTAAAAAAATTATAGGTCTCCATGCTTGATTTTTCTAGAATTGAGACCAAAGTTTGCTCATTTAAGTCATTTTTTCACCTTAATTAACATAGAATGTACGGGGAAAATATTCTAAGGCAATTTTTAGCTTAATAGAAATGACTTTTTTATCCATGAGAATTTGATGTATTTTTGTAAAAAGATAGCTTATGATGTAATTTATAGGTTACAATAAAAGAGCGTATATTTCACCATGCTTTTAACGGCGATATTTTACAGAGTTTCGGGATTTAACATTATTTACGGGAAAAGGGAGTTAATATGACGTCACGAAGGAAAAGCCACCAAATTACCGTTCCGCCCGAAATCAAACCTACCCCGTATCCGACTCTTTATTTGTTTAATGCGCGATTGAACTGCGCAGCGCAACAGTGTCTATCTACCTAAAGCACAGAGTAGGTACTTCGGTTCCTAGCCCAATGAATTCGGTTGTCTCATTTTGACATTCAAGCCAACATGATTTGAACTGTGTAATTAATAGTGAATGTTCTTTGTAAACGACGTAAAACAAAATCAGATTAACTTAATTTACAACAAAAATGATTGCGAAATGGATTGACCAGACTTAACTTCAGATACATGGCAATTATTTTCAACGCTGTTGCATTAAGTTGGAAATAAATGTATGATGAAGCAAAACAAATTTTCACTTAAAATGTTTTAGTATTGTAGCCTTTGTATAATTTGTAGCTTGATAAGTATTCTTTATTGTACTTGTATTCACCTTTATAATAAAGTTCGATTCAGCTTTAGAATTGACTGCGTAGCACGTGAGTCTATTAATCACTATGTAGCACGTGAGTTACTGATGAATGTGTAGCACGTGAGTTTACTAATGAATGTATAGCACGTGAGTTAACTAAGACGCTCGTAGGAGTATTGATTAATTGTTATGGAATTGAGAAAAATAGAAATTGGTAATTTAAAGATGTGAATACGTATGTGAATATGCCCGTGTGCAAATTCACACACGTGTGTAAAAGCAAATTTCTAAGCGTTTACATATTTTTGTATGGCATTTTTCACCCAATTAATCTAATAAAGCGGTAAAAATTCTTTGATTTAGTACAACTGAATGCAAATATGCCTAACAACCATTTTATTTAAGGTAGTTTGAGCCTAATAAAAATATCAGACAGAATTTTATCATTTTAAGATATTTTATAGGCCTTAGTCCATTTGTTCAAGAAATAAAATAAAAATGATATGTCACCGATCATCTTTTCCTGTCATCAGTTTTTGAAAATCAGGCCAAATTCAGTATTTTTCAGCAATATGTACAAAGAATATATAGAAACTGTGAGAACATGCTTATTGTTAAGCTTTCACAGGAAATATACATCAGATAGATTTTTTTTTTTTTTTGATATTTCAGAGGTATACATTTTAGTTATATGTTGAGCTAAAAAAATGTATATGTCACCGTTACGAAATAGACAAATTTACGGGTAAAGGGAGCTAATTCGTAGGAAAGTCTATGTCATTCTTTTATGACGTCACAATGAAAAGGCCAATAAAAGAATATTCCGGCTTCAAAATCAAGCCAATTCCGCATCCGACTTGTGTTTCGCAAATGCGCCAATCGTATGGGCCGGGTTTTAGTGTCGAACTACCTTAACAATTGTGTCCCTATCTTTATTCCTGTCATATATAGCGCTAATCCTAGTAAATTGAAAGCTCCATATATTTGTTACATTTTTCAGTGCAATTATTGCTGATGTAGCAAAATCGAATGAAAAGAGTGGGACAAGTATGCTGTAATTCTAAATCAAGTTTTAACTATACCTATTTGCAAAAATATTCTTATATTAGTCCTTACCCCTCCTCCAACCCCTATTTATTCTTTAGAATTGCATTTACATGCGCAAAAAATCAGGAGGTTAAGTAAATTTACACATGATCATTTACACCTGGTCCCGAGCTGATTTAATTTGCACATTGTGTAAATTCACACAATGCAGTATTTGCATTCCTATGTATTTCCACATATGTATGCAAAAATACACACGTATGTATATCTGCACATGTAAATTGGGGTTATGTCTTTATCATTGAGCGGAATATATCAACAAGTAAAAATGTACAACATTATAAAAAAAATACAATATATCTGTTTTGTTTTTGTTATTGATGCGATAAAGTGTAACTAATGGGCAGGAAACATTTTCCTTTGGAAGATTTTAAGGGATAGGTTTTCTATTCTTGATCAGTGAGACATACGGTGCTCATTTTTTTCCCTTTTTTTAATCCTGAATTTTCCAAAATATTTCGAAAATTGATTTTAAATCTGTCTATATGTGATCTTAACATTGCAATGTATTCTAGAATTTCGATTTTTTGGATTAGAAAGGCTATTCATTTCGAAAGGATATTCATTCGGAAATAAATTCTTCAAAATTGAGAATACTCATTGAGCAACGATATGTCATTTGAAGCAGAAAGCTTTTGCGTTTTTAGGTATTTGTTCTCTTTTTGGCTATTGTAAATCTTTCGGTTAATGGAAAATATTGAAAAGATATCTGAAGGAACAATAACCTTGATGTTTACTTATCTATACAGAAGATTTAAAAAAAATTTAAGAAACTTACGATACAGATTTTCCCATTATCAAATTCTATTAGCTTTTAATTCATAAAATGCCAGTAACATCTTTTTTTTAGAATAAGTACAAGTAATTTAGTTGCTTTGAATTAGAATAAACATAAAAATAGTGTGCTTCACACCCATTTGTGCATTTGAAAAATAATCAGAAATTCTACTCCAAATGGTATTACCATTTTCATCTAAAATACATCGGCTAACGAATACCGAAGCAAGAACGAGGAAAGGGGGAATTCTAAAATCAAAAATCCAAAATCATGGCAATTCAGAGCCAACCCGAGTAGAGACAGTATGACAAAGACAAAACAAATCAACAAAATTGAACAAGAACGCCACAAAAAGCACTAGCAGTGTGAACCCCTATAAAAACTGAGGTATCATCAGGTGTTCCGGAAGGGTAAGCATGATCTGCTCCCCGCGTGGCACCCGTCACACTGCCAGTGAAAAGTAAGTTTTTGTCACAGTCGGTGTAAGTCAGTCAAGTAACAAACTCTGGATCTACCCAAAGATATCTGTTCACGTTTGTGAAACAGAAACACATTCATGGTTCACCATTAAATATCACAGTACTACTGCTCTTAGTCTTTTCAAGATCAAAATGAAACAAGAAGGTTTAATATTTTCAATCTAAGAATCCTATTTCAAAGACATCTCATTGAATTTTTCCCGGTCAATATAAAAACTTAGTTATTCAGTTACATTCACATAGAGAATATTTTCCAACTTTGTAACTTCATTTCCTCATATCGAACCAGACCCGGGACAAAGTAATGCAGATCTTCGCGTTTTTGTCTTTTTCTCAAAGTCGTCTATGACATTGTTTGTCTGACGCGCATTACATGAGGACAGCCTTATGTTATTGACTTACATATTTTTGTTCCTATCGTTGTCTACGTTTGTCTTTTTATGGTTGTTTCTCTTTTGCAGTTCCATTGTAAATCGTGACATGTGATTTCAATTTTTGGCCATTACAGGTACTTCCTGTCATCTTCTCGTCATTAATTAGGGCAAGTCTTTGACAAGTTTGCCGACTCGCAACAGTTGAAGTACATTTATTACTTGAATTGTAAAGTAGATATTTCATAAACATTCATGTTAATTAAAACAATAATCCTTGTCTTGTTATTGTAATTAGAGCGAGTTTGATTATATCCGTTTTCATCATTATCGCTGTAAATAACACATTACGGTTGAAACGGGAAGCACGCAATTTGAAAATTCCTAGGACAGGATCATTAAGCTGTACTGAATCTGTCCACTGATTCATAAAATTATATTGTTTAGAACCCTCTAACTATTTCCTACGACTGAGTTTTCGTAACCAGTATTTGTTTGAATCTAGCTAATGGAAAATATGCCATGGCAGGATTTAGCTTTAATCACGCTATTTATGAGATATACTGAAAAATGTCTACTGGCTTCGTGCAAAGAGCATATAAAAGTAACATTTGAAACTTAAAATTCAACGTGGTTTATATGTTTTTTCTTTTATGTTGATGGAAAAGACATAGGGAAACGAGGAAGAAGAATTACCGAATAAAAAGGTCTCCAAGTATATATATATATTCTGCTGAAGTGAAATATCCAGGTAAATCCTGCAATTTGATTGGTTACCTTGACAGGGGATATGAGACCGTATCCCCGTGGTAGCAAAATCACAATTTTTAAACGCTTTATTAGAAAAATTACAGCACTTCTAGCAGAATATAAAAGTTATTCGGGCTTCACAGGGGATACGGGTTCATATTCCCTGTCTGTGCCCTATATCCCCTTCGCCTGACGGCTCAGGGGATATAAAACACAGACAGGGAATATGAACCCGTATCCCCTGTGAAGATTCCCGAATAACATAT
>MJUU01048069.1:0-17535 GCA_002080025.1 Modiolus philippinarum | reverse complement strand
AAAAAAAATATATTGTCATTTAATAAAAACTGCAAGAAGACTCTATAATTTAAATCTGACTGAAATAGTTTGACATCTGACTGAACAATTGCAATAAATGTCTGAATTTTCAAACATGATGAAACAAAATAGCAGTTAAACTCAATTTTCCAACATTTGTGCAATTCGGGTACTTTTGATGCAAATTACCGTTCATTTGCTCAAAAGTTTACACAAGAATTATTCAAGGCACCTTTGAACAAGAATTTTTACAACTCTGCACAAAGTATAGGAATTGTCAAAAGAATGAATAAAATATAAATCTATTAAGTTTGTTTGCAACATTTAATAGTAGCAAGATAAACACTTCAAAATTTGGTGCACTGTCACTTTATTAGATTGATTGATCGATTAGTTTTAGAGTTTTACGTCTACTGAGCAATATTTCAGCCATATCAGGACGAGAGCATGTTAATCAATTCAAAACATTAAACCAGTATGTAAAGGAAGGAGGTAATAAATGTAAAGAGGACAACTGGAGCAACGAATTTTGCCACTGGTAAAGGGAAGAAATGGACAGGGACAGGAAATTTAGCCTTCTATACGACCCCAGTGAGTCTGCTCTTGAACAAGAAATATAAAAGGGGTCTTAGTACTGCATGGGGCCTAGCAATCTCCAAAGAGTTTGGCTACAGTGGTTCTCAGTCAGGCTTTCCGTATTATGACCTAACTACACCGCATAAATGGGACATTCTATCCTCCACCTTGTCGGACGCGCCCGGCAACTCTGTAGCCGGATCCACTGCAAACCGATTCTGGTGCTGGGTCGTATTATTTGAAATATGGGTATTAAAGATCTATTTAAAAATCTATGGAGACACCAATGAATTATACCCCGGCTCCGAAGGAGGAGGGGGTACTGTTTTATCCGTGTCCGTCAGTCACAACTTTCGTCAAGCTTTTTTCTGCAATGGATAATGATACAAGCTTGAAATTTTTGTCAGAAGCTTTGTTTAGTCGTGCCGTATTGTGGTATATGCATTTTCAGACCTGTCGAGAGACTTCTTCCTGTGAACCGACTTTGTCAACATTTCAACATTCATTCCGTCCCGTCCGTCCGTCTCAACTTTCGTCAAGCATTTTCCCTGTAGTGGCAAATAATACAAACGCAGGCTCATAACATTGGACGGATTACTTGATTGATTGATTAGTTAGAGTTAAACGTCCAATGAGCAATATTTCAGCTATATCAGGACGAGAACAAGTTAATGTTTGCAAAAAAAAATTGTAAGTAAAAGAAGAAAGAAATAAAGGTGGAAGGGACAACCGGGGTAACGACTTTTGATTGCCACTGGAAAATGGGAGAAATGGGTAGGGGCAGGAAATTTAGCCTTCCATACGACACCCAGTGCGTCTGCTCTCTTTAGAGAAACATAGAAGGGGTCTTTATACTGCTTGGAGCGTGGCGTTTCTCCAAACAGTTTGGCTACAATGGTTCGCGGTCAGGCTTTCCGTATTATGACCTGACTACCCCGCATAGACAGGGTATTCCCCTATCCACCAACTGGGGACGCGCCCGGCAGCTCTGTAGCCGGAGCCCCTGAAAACCGATCCAGGTACCGAACCTCTGTTAGGAAGACCCATACTCCAAGCTCAGAGGATGCTGTGGGCCTATTCATAAGCCGGGACCGGGATTACTTGAAAAACAACACATAATGACACCAGCTAGAGCCTCACCAGCTAGAGCCGCGCTCAAATAACATGAAGGTGGAAATCCTAAATACCGAGTTTGTTTCGCGTGGATTGAGTTTTTGAGAAACAAAGACCTAAAGAAGGCCACTTGTAAAATATTAATTTTTTTTGTCGGAATTATTGATGCATTTTTTTTCTGTAGTTTTTTTTAAATCATGTTTAAACAGATAAATTAAACAATTAAAGCAATTTTCAATAAACAAGAGGCCCAAATGGCTTAAACCCATTCCAGAAAAAGGGGGTAAAATTGGGCGTTTTCACGTATTTGGCTGTAGAATCTTTATTATTTATAGTATTGAGATGTTTTTTTTTATTTTATTGCTCATAAAATTGTGCACCGGTAGTATGTGATAGATTTGATGTGGCATTTACTGTTTTTGAGAAAGGGTGCTAAATGAAATTTTTTGTCATATTTTGATGCAGTTTTTTTCTGTAGGTTTTTTTATAACATGTTTAAAAATATATACATGTATTAAACAATTAAACAACTTTCAGTAATCAGGAGGCCTAAAGGGGTCAAACCAATTTTTTGGCATTGTGTTTTACGTAACATTTTTACTATGTCTAGTCATTTTGTGTCAACACTTGTTCATTTATACCCCAATTCAATGCAGTCGTATCATGCTGCGCTTTGTGTAGCCCTTTATTGTTATATTGATGTTAATATGTCATCTTGATAAAACTAGCATTTATCTTAAATTAACAGACCTGTGTCTGAAATGACAATAAATAGCATATGGGTAGCATAACACAAAAATCTAAAATGCTAACCAAGCAATGGAACAGCACTTTAGTTTTTGTTTTTCTTCTGGTACTTACAATAATGCCTTCAGCAATGGGCAAATTATATAATGGCAGGGAGATCTTGTAGAGCTTGGCAGTGTAAGATAGAAATAAATACAAATGTTTTGATAAATTGATAATCTGTTTATAACATATCAAAAATCCAAAATATCGAATAAAGGTAAACAACCGAGATGCAAGATTTTCATAATCAAGAAATAGACATCTGAGAGGTCACACATTTAGGTACCTGTTAGCTTAAAAGAATGCAATTAGTATGTTTACTAAATTCACTAAAGTGACGACTCAGTTCCATTATGAATTTAATAATTTCATCTAAATTTGCAATTAGCTAACCATAAATACTTTCAAAAAGCCATTGAATCCAGCATTTATGTGAAGACAGAAGTTTTATTTTGACCCTACATACATAGATCTTTACCTGCCAGATAAAAGTTCACAAGCATAATTCTCCTATTCTTTGTGAACTAAAAAAATACTATGAAGGCTCTTCAGGAAGGATTTTCTCAAAACTTTCTGTCCCTGTCGCAAAGCAGAGCGGGGACATAGAAATGCGTCCATCCGTCACAATTTTTATACGACCGCAAAAAAAATTTTGAGGTCGTATATTGGTATGATACTGGTGGCGTCGTCGTCGGCGTCTGTAGACTTTTCGTTTCCGTGCAATAACTTCAGTTCTAGTTGATCAATCCTTATGAAATTTTAACATAATGTTCCTTGTCACAAAAGGAAGGTTGGGATTGGTTTTGGGTATTGTGGCCCCGCCCGTTTTTTTAAAAAGGGCCAAATTAGGTGTTTTCATATATTGGGCTGTAGAATATTTATTATTTATCGGATTTTGATGGGATTTCTTTCAGTGTGATCCTTAGGAAATTTGGAATTGGAAGTATGTCAACGGATCTCATGTCACATGTACCGTTAATGAGATAAATGGGTCCCAAATGGGGGAAATCTCAAAATTCTATTTTTTTCATTTCTTGTCCGATTTTGATGCAGTTTTTTTCATTAGATTCCTTATGAAAAATTAATATGGCGCTCAACTTTTATATTTTTGGTTACTTGTTTCCTTTCCGAGCTATGAGGGGCCGAACGGGGCCAAAATTGCAAATTTGCTCATTACCTGAAATTTTTATTTTCCATCGGATTTCGATGGGATTTTTTTCTTTGAATTCTTCTTGATATAAGCTTTCAGTAGTATGTCAACGGATTTTGCATTGCTGAGTTTGCAGGGCTTTTCCATGAAAGAATGAAATTTGAAAATTTTCTTGAGGTATTGCTTTTATTTGGAGTGGTAATAAGGTTTGACAATAATCAGACAAAATTGTAAGATAATATAATATGATGCTTCCCCTAAATCCAAAATGCTTTTGAAAACGTGCAAAATGAAAGCGCTGTTTAAAACCCCCTAATCGTCTAGGAAATTCTAAATGAAGTTCGTTTAGGCCATGAAAAAAAAAATTATTGGTTCACAGGCCCTCCCTCATCTAGTTAGAGGCTTGAAAAAAGCCCTCATTGACCCTATTTTTTGCAATTTCAATAAAATAAAAATAAAAAATCACCTCCCTGGACACATTTTGGTGATTTTTACAATGTAAAAAGCTGCCACATCTATTTTTTTGCAAATAAAAAGATAAAAAAAATCACCTCCCTCCCTTATCAGTTTTAATGAAAAAAGGCCTGAGAACCAATTAATTAATTTTGTATGGCCTTAGATCTGTTAACCAGACCAGACAGATAAAAACAAATTATTATTTACTTTTATTTTGCCATCATTATATTGGCATGATGCTCATCAAATTACTTCGTTCATTGCAACAAAGTTTTAATTTTCCTTACAGTGTATAGTTTCCTGACTTTTTTCCAACACGGTCGGCGTCTTACAAGAAGCAGGAGATGCTTACATTACCGCTGCACATGATCGCGCCCATGATTTTTTTTATTGGCTCTGTGTAGTTCATCTTTGTATGTGCCGTATTCTATTATGTGTTTGTTTCTTTGTTTTTTCTGACGTTTTATTGGATTATTTGTTTTAGACTGACGATTCACTTCTCTCTTACTTTTTGTATTGGAATGTATTTTCAAACAGTCAAGCGTAACACTGTGAGTTCAAACATGTCAATTTAGGAAAAATATAATATTAAGCAGAAGTAAAATCAGAGGCTTCATCATGAACGATATGTTTTCCCTGTCATAACGATCAAAGTCCCTAATTCTGAATATATTTATCAAATATAATGTACAAATAACAAATTAACAATGCCCAAAACATTATTTGGTAAACTTTTATTTAAAGACTGATATCAATGAAATTTAAAGGATAACAAAATACTGAAGTTACTGTAAAATTAGTTTCTGCATATTGCCATTTTGACAACTCATGTCTCTTCAGTGCAGATATAATGTAAACATTTGGAAGAACGTAGACTCAAAGATGTTCAAAAAAGAAAGGTATAATCCAAGGGGTTTTTCCCTATAATTTTTAATGCATAAGGGCGTTCGTCAGGGTGTCTTTATCTGTTTATATTTTGCAAGAAATGTTTAACACCATGTTTATTAAACTATTTGCATCAATAAGATATTGTGCTAATTTATTTTGATAATCTTATATTTGCAATGATATACATTGTCTGGTTTAAGTTCTAAAAGGAATTGTCTGATTTAATAGTGTGCGTCAATTAGTAAGAATATTTCCTAAATATATTGCAATATAATATACAAATAGTAGACATCGACAAGTTATATAATTTATGGAAACCTTCTTCGAGCTCAAGTAAACATTCCTCAAAACTGAACATAAATCATGCACAGTCTACATCAAATGCATCATTTAAAACTGGTTAAATTGAGTATCAGGACAATTCAGTTTTACATGATGAGAAACTCTACACTGGTTACTCCAACTGCAGCCCACAGAACTAATCTGTGTAATGCTTCCCATAATTAGAGACCAACTACAAATTGATATTTCTCCGCCCTGCTTTCCTGTCAACAAAAAATACTACAGTTCAGACAAACTGATTGTCTGCAATCGAACATGGTTCAAATAGATGGAACAATATAATATGTAGATAGAAATTTGTTATGTATAGTAAAGATATAACAAAGCAATATAATAATAATCCCATTCACTTCCAATGTATGATGGGAAAAATGCCAGTAACCAACTTTAACAATTTGTGACACACAGTCTCAACAAAGGACAGAATTTCTAAACATGTGACAGAAGATCTAAACCTATCAAACTTTTGGACATTAATTTGTTATGAGCCTGTATAGCTTCTATTTCTGCAACGCTAGCGAGACTATCAATATTATACTATTGTCCAAACATATTATTTTCAAGGAAACCACTTTTTAGCTCACCTGGCTATGCCAGGGTGAGCTTTTGCCATCACTTGGCGTCCGTCGTCCGTCCGTCGTCTGTCAACAATTTCAAAAATCTTCTCCTCTGAAACTGCTGAGCCAATTGTAACCAAACTTGGCCTGAAGCATCACCAGGCTATGCAGTTTAAAAATTGTGTTCGATTAGTCCAAAGACCAAACAACATGGCTGCTGTTACTAAAAAAAGAATATAGGGGTAAACTGCTGCTTTTTGCAAATAAATTGAAAACCGTTACAGATATCAAAAATCTGACATGGGGTAAAAGTGATCAGCATAGCAAGATCTACCTGCCCTGCAATTTTGAAGAAAATCCAATTACCCGTCTTGGAGTTATTGCCCTTTTTCCGTAAAATTTTCAAAATTTGTGCATTTTTTATTTTTTATTTCAAAAAGTGTAACAGATAGAGGTCAAGTGTATATTGCAAAAATGTTCAGCATATCAAGATCTTCCCACCCTGAAATTTTGAAGAAAATCCCAAGTTATTGCCCTTTTTTCACCGAATTTTTTAAATTTTGGTATTTTCGTCTTTTATTTCCAAAACTATAAAAGATGAATAAATGAGTAAATGATGAAATTGATGAAAAGTTTGCCATGCTGTGGCGACTTCAAAACTGATGTTGAAAATTGTTCCTTGAACGCCATTTTCAAAATGGCCGTCAAAAAAGGCGGGAAAATTCATCATTGTCCGATTTCAATGAAATTTGGTTTCCAAATAGATATTGATGTTGCGACTTCAAATCCAGTGTTTAAAATTGTTCGTTGACTGCCATTTTCAAAATGGTTGCAAAAATGGCGGGGAAAATTCAACATTGTCCGATTTCAATGAAATTTGGTTTCCAAATAGATATTGATATTGCGACTTCAAATCCGGTGTTGAAAATTGTTTGTTGACCACCATTTTCAAAATGGCCTCCAAAAAAGGGGGGAAAATTCAGCATTGTCCGATTTCAATGACATTTGGTTTCCAAATAGATATTGAAGTTACGACTTCAAATCCGGTGTTGAAAATTGTTCGTTGACCCCCATTTTCAAAATGTCCACCAAAAAAGGCAGGAAAATTCAACATTGTCTAATTTTAATGAAATTTGATTTCCAAGTAGATATTGATGTTGCGACTTCAAAACCGATGTTGAAAATTGTTTGTTGACTGCCATTTACAAAATGACCTCTCGACTTCAAAACTGGCGTCGAAAGTCAGGTTCTTAGCAAGAATTTTTTTTTTGTCAAAAAAGCCCAACAAAGAAATATAGTAAAACATCATCAGACTTTAAAAACAGTTCAAGATATTGGAGGTGTTTGAGCTACAAAAGTTTGAGAAACTGAAGTTACAATGTTCCCTTGATTGTGGCAACTGAAAGCCAGGTGAGCGATACAGGCTCCTGGGAGCCTCTGGTTACACAATGCAATGATTGAAATTATAACAAGACATACACGAAGTGACCTTGTTGCTGCACACTCCATTATTTCAAGCTCTTTTGCAAAGCAGAAAGCAGGAAATTTCCACATGATTAGACAGATACTCTCAACCGAAAGTTGCAGATACCTTTTGGCCGCCTCAGCATTTTGTTGAGACCATCTGGTTTACCAGGCGTGAGTAATATATATTACCTAGATTATAAGGGAACTCTTGCAGAATTATTTTTTGAAAGATTGTCAAAAATGGGTTTTAATGGATAGTCCAGCATTTGGTTGCCTTGGAAACCAAACCAGAAAACTGAAATTTTAGAAAAAAAAGTGTTCTGCCTTTTTTATGTTTTGATTTCAACAATGTATATGATCTAGATTATGAAGGGAACCCCTGCCAATTTTTTTTTGAAAAGGGTTCTAATAATGTTTAGATTTCAGCAATACGTATTACCTAGATTACCGGTATAAGGGGAATGTTTGCCCAAATTTGTATTGACAGATGGTCTGAAGGTAGTCAAAGTTTAGATTGCCATAAAAACTAAACCTGGAAACTGAAATTTTTAGTTTTTTCCTGCTACACTAATGTTTTGATTTCAGCCATTTGTATAAACTAAATTGTAAGGGTAACCCCTGCACAAATTTTTTCAAGGTGGTCTGAAATGGGTTGCAATGGATAGTTTAAGGTTTGGTGCCTAGAAACTAAACCAGGAAACCGAAATTTGTATAGAAAAATGTTTTCTTCTACACTTATATTTGATTTCAGCATGGCAACTAAAAGCCAGGTGAGTGATAACAGGCTCCTGGGAGCCTCTAGTTGCATTATAAAGTTATTTTCCGACTAGCTTTTCTCCGCAATAGTATAGGATACCAACTTGAAATTTTGTAAAAAGCTTAGTATAATCATGCAATATTGCAGGATGTGTTTTCAAACCTCTCGGGATACTATTTCTTGTTTAGCAAGTTGGTCAAATTTTGACACTTTTAGCAGGTTAGAGTAGTTTTTCATCAGTTTTCTCTACCAAGCTTTGTATTGCCATGCATTTTCAAACTTGTGCAGGTTATTAGAAGCTGAAGATGAGAGGGGGTATTACTTGTGAGCAGGGGCTCACAGATGCCTTGTTGGGTAAGCCCCAATCCTTGGGATGTTTGCATAGTTTATCATTCAGAAGTAGACATCAGCATACATAAGACAGTGCACTGGCTGTCTATTTACAAGGGCAGGATCAAAAGTTGTACTCAAATAATCTGGGAGATCATTTATGAAAATTTTAAATAATTGCCAGTTTTATCTGGGAAAAGTTCTGCATTTGATCTAAATATAACTAGTATTATAAAATGGCAGTTCATTTTGGAAAGTTTTTTGCTCAGTTCAGTTATTTTCTTATAATTATGCTGTATTTCAGAAGAAGAAACTGGTGTCACATTTGACAGGATTCTGCAGTTTACCACAGGATCCAAAACAGTACCACCGATGGGGTTTGACCCAAAGCCTACAATTACATTTTGGAAGGAACGATTCCCAAAGGCAACTACATGTCCTAACACACTCATTCTACCCTGTTCGACATTAGACTATGGTGATTTTGTGGAGAACATGAAGTTTGGAATATTAAATACACAAGGCTTTATGCTTGAATAAAATTGTACAGATGAATAATCTTGTAGCTTGATTATTATACCCCGCTCCGAAGGAGAGGGGTATACTGTTTTACCCTTGTCCGTCTGTCTGTCCCTCTGTCCAGCCGTCCGTCCGTCTGTCCGTCCGGAAGATCTTTTGTCAAGGATTTCTCAGCTTGTGTATGTAGTAATGATTTGATATTTGGTCTGAAGCTTAAGTATGATGAGTTGTACGGTGTCTCCCCTTTTCAAGTCTGTCACTCATCTACTTCCTGTTTGACGAAAACTTTGATTTTCCATTATAGCCATATATTGAAAATTTTCGTCAAGGATTTCTAAGCTTGTGTATTTAGTAATGATTTGATATTTGGTATAAAGCTTAAGTATGATGAGTTGTACCGTGTCTCACCTTTTCAAGTCTGTCACTCATCTACTTTCTATTTGACAAAAACTTTGATTTTTCCCATTATAGCCATATAATGAAAATTTTGTCGAGGATTTCTCAGCTTGTGTATGTAGTAATGATTTGATACTGGGTCTGAAGCTAAAGTATGATGAGATGTACCGTGTCTCCCCTTTTCAAATCTATCACTCATCTACTTCCTGTTTGACGAAAACTTTGATTTTTCCCATTATAGCCATATATTGAAAATTTTCGTCGAGGATGTCTCAGCTTGTGTATATAGTAATGATTTGATAATTGGTCTGAAGCTTAAGTATGATGAGTTGTACGGTGTCTCCCCTTTTCAAGTCTGTCACTCATCAACGTCCTGTTTACTTCATCAATTTTGCCCATTATACCAATATATTGAATATTTTCGGTCCATACTTGTTTTGTGTCCACACTTGAACTGTGTCCACACCTGTATTGTATCCGCACACACTTAAATTTGCACTTTCCATATTGATTCAGTTTTCAATGAGCGGGGGTATAACTGGCTGCCATTCGGCGACAGCTCTTGTTTGTTTGACACTTGCATAGAAATGGACAAACTAAAACCAAGCAAATTTGGGGTACAATATAAGATTAATATCTAGATAAAAATCATGGTAAAAACCTAGATAAAATAAGAAAAAAGCACTGATGAAATAAACTCCAACACACATCTCGAGGGATAGAATTTCTGGTTTTATTATTGATGACGTAATGTAATGCCAACTATCAAACATGCAATCCAAATCAAACTGGAAGGCTGGATCAGTTCTTGAAAATTCACATAGATTTACCAGATCATGTCGAACAAAATCAAAATGGAAGTCTGGATCAGTTCTTCAAAATTCATATACATTTACCAGATCTTGTCGACAATAGAATTGATGTAGTGATTTTTTTTTACTTTAAAACTGGGCCTTGTTAGAAAACTTTGAAATACTTGAGTACTTTATCTTCCTACATTACAACACACTGTCAATTGTTACTGAAGGCAGAAATAAATCTGACTGAAAGAGAAATTTGTATTACTATAATTTCTGAATATCTTTACACTTCATCCCTTTACTGGAGATTTTGATCCTGTAGCACATCAACACATTTAAAAAATTTTGTCTTTGTTATTTTCCTAATCCTGTACTTACTGGTAAATAGATAAATTGCAAAGCGGTGCAACTAGTTGAATTTTCAGAGTCCAAATTTATAATTGGATTGTCCTCTACATGTAAAACTCTTTGTAAAATTTAGATGTCACCTGACAATGCATTTCCCTCCGTCTTTCAATCGTCTGGTTATGGACTGACGTTCCTGTAATGTGGCTTGTTCTTTTCCTAATGAGGTTTAGAAATAGTGCTATTTTAGTGTTTTCTCCACCATGGTCGGGTCTCACTGTAGATGTTATATCATATGCCGAACGAGCAGATACAAACAGTTTCAACACAGCAGATACAGTGTTATTAATTCTGCATCTAAGAAACGTGATAAACCACCTGAATCCATCAATGCAACCATGTGTAGTAAATCTCCATCAGTGAATAGATGAAATCTTTATTAGGACGTTGCATTTTATATAATTTGGATATACTATTGTTAAATCTTCAAAGATGTATGTATCGGTAATTTGTATGAATTTTCTTTGATCTACAATGACTGATAATGTCAGTATCACCAAAATCTCGAAGAACTACTAATTGATTTGGTGTGGCCTTACCGATAAAAGAAATACTGGATATTTTGTTCTTTATACGGACTTTATCACGGCGTAACGCATCAAGCTCGCCATAACGGGCTTGCTTGAAAGTGACCATGATAAACTATCATATATGGGCTGCTTCAAATACTCAATAAACTACAACCTGACGTTAGTACGTTATTTCCAGAAATTTTAACTGAATTATGTTTGTTTATATCTCATCTGTTTATTGCATTGAGATATTGATTATACCAAACATTGATTATAATCTATATATAGATAAAAACAATGCATTATTCATGAAAACCCTCCCAGAAGTTAAGGAAATGGCTACACATTTCTCTTCATACAAAAACATAAAATTTCTTGAAATAGTACATTGATTGCTTCAAATTGGTGTATACTATTATAATTTATGCTTTTGTGAATGCCTGTCACAATTTTAAGTAGGCTTATTTTATGATCACATAAACAGGTAATTATACCCCCCGCAAACAAAGTTTGGGGGGAGGGTATATAGGAATCACCCTGTCTGTCTGTCTGTCCCGTCTGTCCACACTTCTCAAGCGCAACTCCTCTTAAACAGCTTGAAGGATTTTGATGAAACTTTACACAAAGTAAGGACACTATATGGAGATGTGCATGAAGGAATATAATTATTGTTCAAAACCAGGAAGGGGAGATAATTCGACTTTGACTTTTCGTTGATTTCCTATATAATTCGACTTTGAATTTTCGTTGATTCCCTATGTATGAGTTACCTCGTAAGTGCAACTTCTCTTAAACCACTAGAAGGATTTTGATGAAACTTTAAGGAAGGACACTATATGGAGATGTGCATGAAGGAATATAATTAATGTCTGAAACCAGGAAGGGGAGATAATTCGACTTTGACTTTTCATTGATTCCTTTATGGGTTACCTCGCAAGTGCAACTCCTCTTAAACCACGTGAAGGATTTTGATGAATTTTTACAAAAAGGAAGGACACTATATGGAGATGTGCATGAAAGAATATAATTATTGTCCGAAACCAGAAAGGGGAGATAAGTTGACTTTGACTTTTCGTTGATTCCCTATGTATGGGTATTATTTATGGGTTACCTCGTAAGCGCAACTCCTCTTAAACCACTTGAATGATTTTGATGAAACTTTACACAAAGGAAGAACACTATATGTAGATGTGCATTTAGGAATAAGATTATTGTTTGAAATCAGGAAGGGAAGATAATTCGACTTTGACTTTCGGTGATTTCTCCTGCAATTATATTTTTTTCCCAAGAAAAAAATTTAAGCATAGATATTGTGAAGTCAAACTGTTAGAGAGGCACACTTTTTTCATTGTAATCCTTTTAAAAAGTTGTTTTCAAAGTGTTGTGATGAAATTTCTCTAATGCTTATGATTTTTGTGTAAAATATCAAATATACTAAAAAAAAGGTGAATTTCATATTTGTCTGATTTAGACAGAGTATTTTCATTGGAACCCTTGTGAAAAGTTCTTTCTTGAAGATTATATCAGTATGTCCATACTTGTATTTTGTCCACACTTGTAGTGTGTCCACACCTGTATTGTGTCCACACCAACTTAAATTTGCACTTACTATATCGATCCAGGGTTCAATGAGGGGGGTATATTTGGCTGCCAATCGGCGACAGCTTTTGTTTGTTTGTTTGTTTTTTTTTTTTTGGTGCACAAAATCAGGACAAATATTCACTATGAACATGACCACATCATGACAAGATCAATCAAAGCATGGAATGCTGTTAAGGCAGGTTCCTGGGTATTCCAGAAGTTCTGTAATTATTATTGTTTTGCTGAAATCTTGACATTAATTTTTTTTTCAAGAATTACAATCTGAAATTTTCCTTCCCGGTTTAGGTTGTCTTTTCAGTTTTTATATGGGTTGTTGGCAATTTATTTAAATCTCTATTTATTTACATTTCATTGTCTTGCTCTTCTTTGTTCGTATACGTACATGTAAGTATTCCAAAGTACAAGCCCGAGTACAAGTGTAACACTCGGTGGCTTAATTAATGTTGATATTTCCAATTTTGTCACTTCCTCTGTCAAGTCATCTAGTTCTTAAGTTTCATTATTTTTGCATATAATTAAACAACTCAATAAGGAAGTCGCTGTAAATTTACTATCTACATATGGGCATTTCGACAACTTATGTCTCATCAGTGCAAGTTACTGAGAATGGTAGGTTGTGCTCAGCTACAAATAACAAAACACCGAAGTTACTGTGAATAATGTAAACAGAATTTCAGCATTTTGAGTCCGAAGTCGAGCACTACGTTTGTGTCCCTCTGTTTCTCTATGGCGAACAACGTCATTTCATCCTCCGTGCACTAAGGCAAAGGTTATGCCACACAACAGAAACACTGCGTGTATATATTTATCACTCTTGTATCCATTTATTTTGGAATTTTGAATTGTATCTACCCTTTTGCGGAGGCGACGCCATTTTGTCGTTAATACACAGCTGATTCGTGTTCTCGCGTAATCTCGTTAGGCGGGATGTGAATGGAACAGCCTTTGTTTACCTCGCAGAGTGTGATTGGAACAGCCAATATTTACTTCCGGTGTAACGGGAAAATATTTTTGAGAGAAAATTTTAAGCTTTCAGAGGCATATCGGTAGACGTGAGACCGGCTGCCGAAACCGGTAGCCTCACGGTGAGACCGGGAGGGTTAACAACTCTGGTTACAACAGCGAAACTAGAAGTTACTATGTATCCATTCATAAAATCTGCGCGCCACAGGAAATTTTTATGAATGAACCGAATCGTGAATTTCGAATGTCAGTTTAAGTGCTCTGAGATTAAAAAAGCAAAGTATCTCTTAAAAGATATTAAATAAATACAATAAACACATAAAACGATGTAGTTGATCATGAAATGGACACTGTATCGCCACATGAATGGATTATTTTTTGTGCCTTCGTATGAATAACTGGTAAGCCGTACGCATTTTTAACGATAGTCTGGATCATTCCGATTCTTTTCATACAAAGTAGTCTCCTTAATGTAAGAGTCTGGTTGAAACCGACTTTTTTCAAGATGGCTTTACCCGACAGCTAGAAGGCAGAGAACCTGCCTTAACAATGCGTTTGCTTTGTGGCAGGAGTATTAGAGTTATCTTGTAAATTATGTCCCTTTAATTTCTGTGTTTCACAAAATCAATTTTCATTTCCTGTTGCTTACAGACTGAAAGGTTTGTTTTATGTTTTGAATGTAATTTGAACTTAAATTTACTTAAATGAAATTTAATATTTTATATCTATTTGGGATATAAAATGGTTCCTATATTAAGTTTGTCTTATTACCATTTTGAGGTTAATATTGGTATGGTATAGAAATTAATTGAATAACATTTAACCTTGTCCAGATTCATACCTTTCATGAAGGTAAATGATTATATATTATTCACAACAGCCAAGCTGTTGACTTACTAATTATATAGTCGTCTGGTCCACTTCTTTCTCTTTGGTTAAACATGGGGTTAAAAACTAGAACTCTAAAATGGGTAGATCATTTTTGGCAATGAATATTTCTAACATTCTAAATTGTCTAGGATTTAAATAAGATGTTACATCTCCCTTATTCATTTTTGCCATACATATTTTTCATGTTGAGCTAGATGATTTTTCTAGTATTTTTGTCATTTCATTATCATGATCATTGTCATTCATTGTTAATTTATTTTGGTACCAAATAAATGTCATATCATTAAATCTTATTTATTTCACATCCAGATTCCAACATGCTGGCTTACATTGTTTAAGCTTTGAGCTTGGTTTTATTTATTGTTGAATGTTGTGTTGTGTTTCACCCTTGTCCCCAAAGAGTGACAAGTTGGTGTTCAGGCTGTTTTGTATCGTTCCTGGGTTGTGCCACTGACTAACAAGAAAGCCGAGTGTTCAAATCTCGCTCGGGTTGATTGTTAGGTCAGTCCGGCTACATTTTTGTGCCGTGACTATTAGAAATTGCCTGTTGTTAAAATGGCATATTATATACCTAAGGAAGAAATGGATGTAAGCCAGCATACAGGAACAAGTAAAATTTTTGAAGATTACACTTTTGAAAAAAATAAAAATAGTCTTGAATTTGAAACACTGCTATTTTTGATGTTGTAAAAGGGCCCGTACAATATCACAAAAGGCACTGATTATATTAATTTGTTTTTAATATATAAGATATATTTTACAGATGACTGAACTTGAAATTACTGTAGATGAGTCTGAATACAACACGTTCAAAGATGAACATTTGAGAGAGCTATGGCCACCAAATGGATCCTACTGTAATGTACCAGAGTGTGGACAGACAGAGTTTTTTCATACATTTAAGGACTACAAGATGCATTTTGGAAGAATCCATACCGCAACAGTAACACTATATGTATGCAATTTATGTAAACTATCAAGAACAAAAGTACAGGACATCAAGAAACATGTAAAAACTAGACATAAAGTTGAGGACAAATTTCATCAACTAAAGGTGGAAAATAAAAACTACATAGACAACAAAGACGTTTTACCGTATCGCGTAGGAACACAAGCTGAAAGGAACATTGCTGTGCAAATTAGAGCAGAAACTGTTAAAAGGAGAAGACTGGAGCGCGAAGCAGAACAGGAAAAACGAAGGAAAGTTGTAGAAAATGTTAGCGAACATTTTATTGAAGATAAATTCTATAATGCTCGTGATGAAAAGCTGACATTTACACATAACAAGGACACATCAACCATGACAAGGACACTTATCAGAAGAAAATAACTGGATAATGACATTGTACATACATGTATTTTTTTATTTCATTTTTGAACATTGAATACTTTTAATAATTTATTATTATCATATAATTATTTTCAAAATATTTTGCTTTAAAGTTTTCAATAATTTTATTTGATCTAATTTATTTTTTAGATCAAATGAGTACATTTGATCTTTAAGTGGGGAGGAATGTGGCAGGAGTATTAGAGTTATCTTGTAAATTATGTCCCTTTAATTTCTGTGTTTCACAAAATCAATTTTCATTTCCTGTTGCTTACAGACTGAAAGGTTTGTTTTATGTTTTGAATGTAATTTGAACTTAAATTTACTTAAATGAAGTTTAATATTATTTATTATATAGATTGCGGTGAAAGATTGAGATTTCCCAGTGAAAGAAAAATGATAATTAACTGTGAAATTATTTTCCATAATTTCACTCTAGGAAGTGACGTCACAATAGACGTTGTCAACGTCGTTGTTAAGTAAACGTCTCAGCGGATTAACATCGAAAACGTAGTTCATGCAATGAATCTTAAAATAACAACAAAATATTACAGAAGAAGATCTATATAATAAAAACAATAACTAATCCTAGATTCTGATTATCGAAAATATTCAACTCATGATCGAAAAACGCTGTAATTCACTCATGCGCTTCGCGCATTCGTGAATTACTGCGTTATTCGAGCATTCGTTGAATATTTTGCGATAATCAGAATCTTGGATTAGTTATAGTATAAATATCTATTTGGGATATAAAATGGTTCCTATATTAAGTTTGTCTTATTACCATTTTGAGGTTAATATTGGTATGGTATAGAAATTAATTGAATAACATTTAACCTTGTCCAGATTCATACCTTTCATGAAGGTAAATGATTATATATTATTCACAACAGCCAAGCTGTTGACTTACTAATTATATAGTCGTCTGGTCCACTTCTTTCTCTTTGGTTAAACATGGGGTTAAAAACTAGAACTCTAAAATGGGTAGATCATTTTTGGCAATGAATATTTCTAACATTCTAAATTGTCTAGGATTTAAATAAGATGTTACATCTCTCTTATTCATTTTTGCCATACATATTTTTCATGTTGAACTAGATGATTTTTCTAGTATTTTTGTCATTTCATTATCATGATCATTGTCATTCATTATTAATTTATTTTGGTACAAAATAAATGTCATATCATTAAATCTTATTTATTTCACATCCAGATTCCAACATGCTGGCTTACATTGTTTACGCTTTGAGCTTGGTTTTATTTATTGTTGAGTGTTGTGTTGTGTTTCACCCCTTGTCCCCAAAGAGTGACAAGTTGGTGTTCAGGCTGTTTTGTATCGTTCCTGGGTTGTGCCACTGACTAACAAGAAAGCCGAGTGTTCAAATCTCGCTCGGGTTGATTGTTAGGTCAGTCCGGCTACAGCTTCTTTGTACACAGACCAACAAAACTATTTTACCTGATACATGTGAACCATAACATTTTTGTGGTTGACCGTTTATCAACACTTTAATGTCAATCAAAACGCCCCAGAGGAGCTGAACAATCACAGTTCAATTTAGATACAATGATTACAATTGATTAGAATGATGGAATCATTAAAACAATATTGATGTATTAAAAGT
This sequence comes from Modiolus philippinarum, assembly GCA_002080025.1. Lineage (NCBI taxonomy): Eukaryota > Metazoa > Mollusca > Bivalvia > Mytilida > Modiolidae > Modiolus > Modiolus philippinarum. Next base: position 67 of record MJUU01048069.1, on the reverse strand, counting down.
GGAAAAAAATACAATCATACAAATATTATACAGTTACTGTCTTTTGTTGAGGTAAATGTGCAGTGTT
>MJUU01048067.1:116584-142994 GCA_002080025.1 Modiolus philippinarum | reverse complement strand
TTTTTTTTTATTTATTCATTCTTTTATTTATTTTGTTTATTTATCTATTTGTTTGTTGACCATTTGAACTACACAATGGGTAATTCAGCGTTGAAATTGATTGGAAAAGGAAATTTCGATCATCAAAGGGTACTCATTTGCTGCGCACTCAGACCCGCAATTATAAAGCGCAAAATTTGCACATAAAATGAAAGACAATTGAAAGCGCTTTCAAATGAGCCTATTTTGACAAGGATCCGTTGAGAAATAAAGAAGTTATCAACGTTTGAAATTCGGAAATTTTAGTTAAAGTTTTGGTAAAGTTAAACATATTCCATTTAATTTTGAGAAATTCCATTCTCTGAATGTACATCACATACTCCGGTAAGAAAAAAGGACAAACATGTCCGATTTCAGTAAACGGCTCCCGTCAACTTGTCAATGTGCCCATAGATAAATCTATGATGTTCCAATGCAATCTCTAATCAAAACCGATAAATTATATTTCAAAATTATTATCAATTTGGTCTCCATGGTGTATAGAAATAAATCATTACCACTGAATAGAATTATATTTACCAAATGTGCAAATCATTTTTTGCAAATATGGAAAAATGCTTTTGAGATCAAAAATTGAACACTGAACTGGCTTGCCGTCTCAATATCTGAATATTGAACAATTTGAATCCATCTTTGTAAATGATATTTAGAATGCAGTTTTAGGTAAAGTCATTGGAACACAATATCAAACAGTATTATAATTCATGACTAAATATTTTATTTATTAATATACATTTTTATCTGGATCCAGCAACTTCGACTTCCCCCTTTTCACAACACGTTGTCTGATAAGGACAATTCGTTAAAATTCCATCATGTATACAAAATAAATATCCTTTGCTAAATTCTACTCAAATAAACCCCATGCCGATTTGGTTGTGTTTTTTTCTTACGATGTCCAATCAGGAAAAAGTCGACACGCCGTATTTCCGTCTTTCATGTTCAGGTCTGTACCGTACTTGGCATGATTTTATAACTTATGTAAACAAAATTGACAACCGCTAAAATTGGACAAAATCAGAAATAAACTGCGTAGGGGAGCATGCACCAGCTAAAGATTTTGCATACATTTTTATCATTAATAGATATATATTTGAGCAAGACATCGTTCTGGTGCACGCTCCCCTTTGACTTTTTTCATCTGAAAACGATGCGAAAAGACGTGCATTCGGGTAGAAAACGTTGTATCGTGTGTTGAAAATGCGTTCTGTTTAGGAATATAGCCATGAATCGAATCAAAATGTGTTGACTGGCTGAAAGAGGAAGACCTTGAGATTACAAATATATAAATTTAATGTGCATAAACGATAGGTAATAAATTGGCAAAATGAGGGGGCAAATTACCATTGCTTATCATATCTTGTCCTTTAAAATTTTTCAATGAATTTCACTATTTTTGCGCCTCTACTCTTCATGTGAAAAAATGACGAAAACAAAACTGCTGCGAAAGATGTCTGTTTACAGTTTTTGTAACGAACACGTTTACTTTTTGTTAAAAACGCAAGAGAATGTTTTTGTTAAATTTATCGCCCATTGAGTATATACAATATATACTTTATCATACCTCTATTGAAAAAAAAAACGAAATTTCTTTTACTTGCATTTTTTGTCTCTATTGTTAGACTATGATGTACAAATACACTGTATCATGTCAGATTCTAGTGACACTCTTCTCACTCATTGGACTTCTAGTTTCCAGGTTTAAGCAGGCAATATCATTGTAAAGCAACATAATCTTTCGCTGAGAAAGCAACAAAATGTAAGTATGCAATACATTTTCATATAACACTAGTGCAAATATGACTTTAATACATGATGGCATCAACAGCATAATCCTTTTACTTGACTTAAATTTCAGCTTTGATAGATCACAAAAGGCTATTGCAAGAATATTTGGAAACATTATCCAAATTGTCCGTAGAAAGATTCCCCGGGCGAGAGATGTATGCTCCATGTTCATTTCAGATATGGTGTACTTGGGCTTGAGAGAATATCTCATATGTATGCACTATCATATTTTCAAAGTTTTGCATTTTTATTTTTCTACAATCAAAATGTTATTCTGACTACCTGTTTATTGTGCCCACATCTCATGATTTTTATTGTGCCAAGTTTTCTTACTTTTGACTCGATGAGTGCCCTGTGATTGTTTAAGTTTTGATTTGTCTTCTGTAAGTCTTTTGTCGGGCAACGGATGGCAGCGATTGAAAGAAGACTTTGACGGTTAATTTTATGTTTTTTTGACAACCCCACATTCATGGATAATGAAGAACATTGATGTAGTGTCATCAATGTTCTTATTATCCATAATCATAATTAGTGCGATAATCAGCAATGAATTCCGCTCAAACCGTTGCAAGGGGTCGTCTTGAACTTATAATAAGGTATGAGCAAAGCTCATTGATAAAGTCCTCACGGTGTCTTTAATATGAAGAACAACCATAAAAACTTTGTCTAATGTACATTTACTCCATATCCCTTTATTGCTTATTGTACGAAATAGAAGCTATGTTCTTTTTCATCATCTGTTCACAATTTCAGGAGGAGAAATTGTGAACAAAAATCCATTCCTATTTTGATTTTTTTTTCATTCTATCTTCGGTTCTTTGGTTTAAAAATTTGTAAAAGAAACAACGAAAAATTCTTAATGTATTATTGCTCAGATGTTTACCGATGTTTTTGAGTAAATGTCGAACGAATACAATTCTCTCTTGTCTTGAGGTGATTATATGTAAGAAGTCGTGTTATTTCATGCTATGTTTTTATCTTAGGGAGAATCCAATATCGTAAATGAACTTAATTAACTGTCTGTGAGATCATGAACAAATAATGGGAAATTGATTGTATGTACATGGGAAAAAATCACTAAACACATTGTGATATAGAGCAAAGGAAAGAAGCTTTTATTGCTTCTCTTCATTTTGAAGTCACCAAGATGCCTGAAATAATTAGCAAACAATCATACCTCATGTTAAGTTCAATATTGTTCCTAGTAACGTAACGCAGAATGTACTTGTTAGATGTAGAACAACGACATACCCATGCTTTTCTGAAAAATCAACTGCATTGTGAATACACTTAAAACCTATCAGTAAATATCACAAAATTTGGACCGGTCCATATCGTGATATGGTCTGGCAGCATGAATACAATAGATTAATGAATACCACATGACCACTTCTACACCAATCAGGAAAGGATATTCAAATCTGATATAAAATAATACTATGTGATGACCTCCAGTGGAATTTAGTCAGTTATTTTTCAATATTATATATCTGCTTATATACTCAAACAGAGTCCCAATTTATATTATCATCGTAATCATTTTCACATTTCATTTGTGACTTAAGAATAACATTTTTATTCAAGATTTTTGTATTGCCTTTAATTTAAGATTTTTGACAGAAATAGGTTATCATGAATAAGTAAATAAATTGATTAAAGATATTCTTTGCGTTTACAACAGGTACTGCTATTCCCATCAGTACATTAATTTTGTTTCTGGTATAGCGGCTTTCATCTTGGAACATTCGGAAATACGATCTCTTCTATCAATCAGGGAAGTGTACATATAACTTCAAGATTTAATTATTTTTATTTTCATAATCCCATATATCTCACAAAGGAGTAATTATACTTCTTAAGGATACAAAAAATAAATGATGACTCTGAGTTTTATTTCATCATTACAAAATATATGAGTGTCGATGACATCCTAAACCATTTTTTTTTCTCTCGCTCCTTTTTCTCTTCATTCATGAAAAGCACTTACATTTGAACGGTTTTAATTGGATGACACATAATGTAAATTAAAAGATCCCAGATTAGAATAATTACAAATAAAACAGACTTGTCCCGTTTAATTATACGTTTCCAAAGTGTCCCATGCTTCAGGTTCTGAATGCATGATTTTGAACATAGACTAAGCATATCTTGTTTTCCTAAAAGTTTATATATTCAACATATTTATTCGTTGTTCCACATTTAGGAAAGAATTCCACTCAAACTAGTGCGAGGGGCCGTCTTGAATTTATTATGAGGTATGAGCAAAGCTCATGGTTGAAGGCCTCATGGTGACTTCAAAATGAAGAACAACAATTACAGTGTCGTTCCTTTGCTGTGATATTCCATTCATTTATGAGACTTTGTATTATCTGCATTTACTCTATATCCTTTCATTGTTTGTTTATACAGGACAAATGACCCCAATTACCCCACGTGACCTTTGCATAACACCTTCGAATTCTAGCCACATGAGAGGCATGACGCTCGTGATGATGCTTGAAAAACTTGTCTCAGTATCGTATCAACAATAAATACATGTTGAACATGTATCAGGGATACTAGATCGTCAGCAAACATAAAATTAATTGGCAAATTGTTCTAACAACAATTTTCATCCTTTGCCCGACAAAAAAGTCACAGAAAAAATCACAACATTGGAATAACCATCGAGTTAAGTGCAACTATTGTCATTAAAAGAGGTATTTTCTATAATTTTTAAAACCTTTTGATGGGATATACTCAGACACCGTGAAAGAACTTCGTACATGACAATCAATATAAATAAGGGCCCTTTAATGTGAGCATTGACATGCATTTTGTCATTACTAGTACATATTTGAGTACATCCTATTTCTTTCAGCATAGAACTAATCTTTCATGTTAAAAAAAAAACATTTTCCATTAGGATAGTCGATAAATTGAATATTATGACACTTCAGAGAAGAACCTATCGGTTGCTCGTCAAACTACGTAAATGTGTTAGTGTGAAGTACATGTGTGTATTTAATTTCATGTTTAAATTAATGTGTTTTTTTTTTCTTTCAAAGCATTCAATATTTTACTAGATATATTTAGTGAATATAAACTTGACCTATTGACTTCTGCAAATATTTTGTACATGTTATTTATCGAAATGGTGTTAATAATAAAAATATATGTTGCACTATGCACCTGATAAACCTTCATGTAATTCTATAATTCGAAATTTAGTTTCCACATGTGCAGGTTAATCTGCATTTTGACAGAAAGTGTTCAAAATTATTTTTTCGGACTCATATGCGTATACGGTAATTGTGTTTGTTGTCAGAAACTTTTTTTAAAGTTTAATCCTGAAGGTGTTTTAAAGAAATGATTAGTTACTAGCATTTAACGCAAGAATTCAATCTGTTTCTGACTCGACACAAGAAAGAATCACTTTAAATCAGTATTTTTTTGGTGAAGGTCATTTAATATTTGTATTCTTTGTGCCATTTTTACTTAAATTAATGTAATGAAAATCACTTGATATTTAGAAATATAAACTGTCCTTAATATGCGTTTAAGAAGATATATATGAGACAAGGGTTTTGTTAAGCACAAAAAGATGGACTTGATGCAACTGTACCTGAAAAGGTGTGTCAGTCGTCCTGCAACACTAAATTGAAAGCCATGATATAGATTGATACTTCTGAAAAATGGCTCATTACCCAATTAAGAAAAATAAACAATCTGTTTGATGATGTATATATTACCTTTTGTTATTACACACAATACGGAAAGGCTTTGCAAGTACGTTCAAATAACAAAATATAATTGTTTATTTAGTTTCTGGATATACGCATTTCGACAACCTATGTCTGTCCAGTGCTGATCAAGTCAAAATATTTGAAAATCCATTCGGTAAAATATTTGTAAAAGCTGACAGAGAACAAATAACTAAATACCGATGTTACTGCGAATTTAAATTCTGCATATGCGCATTTCGACAACTTATGTCTCTTCAGCGCAGATAAAATCTAAACGTTTTGAATACCAGAAATTCCAAAGATGTTTAGAATCTGATAGAGAACAAAATACCAATATGATCTAAATGTAAAGCCAAAATCAGCTAAGGACAGAGCTTGAGGGAGATACTCTTTAGTTTTAAACAAAATTTACCAAAAACTAGATATTGCGAGGTTTTAAATAGAATCGGCTGTCGGGTCAGCAGCGAAGTACTGACTACTGGGCTGGTGAATACCCTCGGGGACTAACAGTCCACCAGCAGTTGCATCGAATTACCAATAAACTCTAAAAAAGTAACCAGCTAGGGACAGAGCTATGCAAGAGGGAGATACTCCTTAGTTTTGAACAAAATTTACTAAAATTTAGAAATTGCATGTTTCCAAGTGAAATCGCTTTTCGAGCCAGCACCAAAGTGGCTACTGGCTTGATGAATACCCTGAAGGACTTTTAGCCCACCGGCAGAGGCATGAGCCCGGTTGAAATAAATGACAAAATACCGATGTAACCGTAAAGTTTGCTTCTCAATGTACTCATTTTGCCTCTTCTTCAGTGCAGATAATATAAACAAGTCTTAAAGAAATGTCATCCATCAGGTCTGCTACGACTGCAAAATACAAAGATTCCCATGTGCATAATAGACAGAAAAAATTATTTACGCTGTACACTTATTTACTGGAGTTACATCTCACCAGCAGCATCATAATCAAATAATGTGGAATGTTTTAATTAAAGATATGAAAGAAAGGAGTACAAATTATTAAAATTATCGAAATAGGAGACTAAATTCAGTACCAAGGACATCGCCAAGTGCAATACACTGAATTGAAGATTTTTTTTCTTGTATAAAACGCAATGTACAATTTTCATGTCAGATAAGTCTCACTGCTGGGCTGGTATTAAGTTTGGATGGTACATGACTGCTTATATAACGTATTGAAAATCGGAAACATAGAGTATTCTAAATAGTTTAGCATTTCTAATAACTCTTAAAAATATGAAATACTGCATTAGCATACATAATTCAACAACAAAATTTCAGTCAATTTAACATATATCAATAAAGGAAAAATGGTCTTGTTCACGAGATAAAGCTACTTAATAAAGCATATCATGAACATTGAACATACCATGCATATTAAATGTCAACTTGTTAATGAAACGTTTCCCTTCATCTTGATAAAAACCAAATTATTACATTACCTTCATGGCAGAAGATAACATCTGTTCTGGGTGAAAGGTAGATGATTAATACACATTGCTCTTAATCTTTAAAATTATTGTAAATTATTGCCGTTGTTCAAAACTTGATACTATGTACTTAAGTTCAACACCATCTTATGTATTTTATTGTTTATTATTTAATATTTTTTCTCGTTAGATATGTCTAGTACATTACATGTCAAAACAGTAAACATGGTGGTGTTCTTTGTTCAATTCATTTTCTTTTACACATCATTACAGTTTTCTTCAATGGAGTATAGTCGTTCCACGTCCGCCAATATATGCCACCAGCAGGTTTGGTTGTTAACGAACCTTCATATTTTCCATTTAAGTTAGCAAAAGTACATGTTTTATACCACCATCCGCCGTACTTGTAATCTTTAGCACAGTGTTTAATAGAACTTAAATCGTTGTCAACATCAAAAGCACTGAACTTCATACCGTTAGTATTCTTCATGGAGTCTCCTAAAATAATTGATCACAATAACAATTAAAGCATATCAGACTGGTTAGAAGCTACTTAGGTCTATGCGACGTGAAAAAAATCCCTCACATAATCGGGGACTGAAATGCACGGTTGTATGTTGAGATGCTTTTGCAAGTCATACAGCGTTTGTTACCGCATCCTTTGCACTCGCCTTTATCATTAGCATGGGTTTTAATTTCAGGTCTTACAAGCAATACTTTGATACTTTGGGTTTTCTGAAGGTAATAACCGGAGGCTCTTTGAAAATTATTACAGAAACAATTATAAATAAAATCTTATATTAGAAAAACATCCTACCTTGTCTAAAATTTACGAAGAGCATCCAGTTATTGCCTTCAAAAATAGTAGACAGGGTGTAAAAAGTTTCTGGATAAAAAATTCAAGACATTATCACCGATTGGGATAAACGAGAAAAGCTAAATAATCACCTTTATTTTTGTAATTACCTAAATTATTTATATTGATTAACATGTGGTTCTGTGTTTTTATTTATTTTATTATTCCATTGTATTTTTTTTCATTTGTATATTAATTATTTATCCATCCTTTTTGATGAAATATACAAAATATTTTCGTCGTAATTATTACAATGTACGGATGCATGGAGGGGAAATGTGATTTTTTTTTCTATCTCGCGGCCACGAATTAGCTATGTCATGGCCACGAGATACTAACTCGTTCCCTCGAGATACTAACTCGTTCCCATGAGATACTAAGTCGTGGCCAGGAGATAGCTATGAGTATGAGCAAAGCTTGCTGTTAAAGGTATCTAAGTGTACAAGTATCGCCTGACCACGACTTGGTTTGTCTCGTAGCCACGAGATAATATCTCGTGGCCACGACCTAGTATCTCGTGGCCACGAGTTAGTATGTCGTGAGAACGAGATAGTTATGTTTTGATGAAGAGCCGGACAGGTCTCGAAATATCAACTGTTATTTTATTTGTGACATTCACTTTGTTTATTATGTTGTCTATAATCAGTGTGTATCCTTAGGATCTGGCACAGCGGGATTTTCGGTGTTTCTTTATATATATATATAATCATCTCAAAACAAAGCAACAACATCAACATTCCCGACGTACTGGACCTTAAAAGATACACACTTCGTGAGAATAATAAAATAAGGCTGTGGACTGAAGTGAACAAACAGTACATACATTTAAAAGTTGATATTTCGAGACATATCCGGCTCTTTATTAAAACACAATAAAAAAGTAAAAATACAGTAAAATAAAACCTATTTACAAAGACTATACTACAAAAAAAAATAATAAACAAAGTATCGACAGCTACATCATGGACCCTGTTAACTACAAATGTAACATGAGACGAGAAAAAATAATTTTGTCAGTGTCTGTACATAGAATCTTACAAAATTCTTACTACTCTAACGGCTATAGAGCAAAATATGATAATATAACAAAAATAAAAACAAATAAAAACAAACAAATAAAAGAAAAAAAAATAATGTTACAAAATGGGTAGGGGTAGTAAATTTAGGCTTTGGTTCTCCAAGCTTTTATGTTCATGCTAGGTTTAAGTTTTTGCATCCAAAATCGTTATTTTCCCTGTCTTTGGGTCTCGTTCCAAGATGTATTTTGGTCAATGGCCGCAACCTGCATGTCAGTCCTGCTATGTTCAGTGGCTGTAGCAAGCCAAAAACATCAATAATTATTTTTTTCAATCATAGAATTAAACCAAAAAATTGCAGAAATTTTGAGTTCTGTAAAAGATGGTTTAATACAATTTAAAATGTAACAATATATATATATATATACTTTCAGTATGAACAATGTAAATAACACTAGTATAAATACTGTTTATATTTCAACTCTATCCCAGTCTTTTTCAAAACAACAAAATATATAATAAAACAATTAACCATTTACAAAAAACTACACCACAAAACTAAATTTAATCGGTAAGCTACATGTTGGAGACTAAAGGCGTGACCTCAATTATAGTGATGTGAACAAAAAATATTTGCTGGTGTTTTTCGTAACTCTTAACTGCATTGTCTTCTTTGTTTTTGTTAGCACTAGGATTAAAAGCATTTATAAAGGCAGGAAATATATTCATATAACAGTAACAGCATTCAGTTGAACGTAAGCTTTAATCTTTTTGTCATTGAGATGTCAACAGGAATTTGTTTTGATTAATGTAGAATTATTATTAAATCGCCGACCGAAAAACTCGAAAGGGAAACCAAAATGAAACCACTTTTTTAATTTATTTTCATTATATATATATATATATATATATATATATATATATATATATATATATTGATGTCCAATTGTTGAATCTTTAAATATTTTTAAAGGTTCTAAACGTAGATAAGTACTGATGATTTAAGATTTTGACCTTTCTTGTTCAAGTTGTTTAACTGTCTTGCGATATAAGCTCATACAAAACGAAATAAAACAGTGAGATTTATTTGCGGTGAGATTTATTTGCGATGAATTATTTAAATCATATCGGAAGTACGGTTAAAATTGTTCACCGTTAATAAGAATGGATCTGTTTCCTTTGAAATAGCAAATAATTTGTATTTTCTAATAGGTACCGGTAAAGTTGTTCACGATTAATCGGTATACATCTGTTTTATTTCATAAAGCAAACAATTTAAATCTTATCAGAGGTTCCGTTAAAGTTGTAACGGTTAATCGGTATGCATCTGTTTTATTTGATACAGCAAATAATTTAAATCTTACCAGAAGTACCAGTAAAGTTGTTCACGGTTAATCGGAATGCATCTGTTTCATTTGATACGGCAAATATATCGTATAAAGCTACAGCGGCTGCAGAGGTAAAGTCCTCCATATATATTCGTAGCTTATAGTCACCTTGGGCTGTCAGTCTGTGTATGATTTCGTTACCTAAAAAGTGAATTATAAAATCATATAATATATATGACATATCATATTAAATATATGAAAATAAGTTACTTACAGTCCACAGTGCAATATAATAAAATGGGCAGTATTTTTTAATGTCAACAGCTTTTGGGAAAGTAAATGATTTCCTGTCTAAGATCCCATATCACTTATCCAAGAAATGCATTATGTTGTGATTCCTTTAAACTGGGATACAGCATTTTGTTAAGGATTGTAAAGTTTTTCCACACGATATAATGCAATCGGGCGATTTGACTAGTTTAGCTGATATTATTACGACATTCGAGCGAATTCATATCTCATAGGGTGTGTAAGTCTCGTGGAATTTTGGAACTTCCGGGTATATTATTTGTACCCGGAAGTTGCATTTTTAACAAAAACATATGACGTTTCAAGCAAAAACTTTGAACGTCATAATCCTGCAACGTCATATTTTGGCGGGAGACTTTTTCAAATTGGAATTTTATCGTGATTTCTCGGTGTCACATGACGAGACTTACAGACCCTATTTGTGAAAAACAAAAATCATTGTTTGAGCCGAATAAAATTCACATTTGAGCCAAAGAAGAGATTGGTCATCTGAGCAGGTTTTTCCTGTCATTAATAAAACGGAAAACAATATCGTTGTTTTATAACAATAACAATAAAGGGATATGGAGTAGATGCAAATGAGACAAAATCTCTACAAATGCATGGTAAAACCAAGCATGGAACAACGCTTTGTTTGTTTGTCTTATTTTCTGTAAATTGCCAAACAAAATAAAATATGCCGGTTACGCAGTCACTTTAAATAAAACACTGATATTAATAGGATTTATATGTATGTTATAATTAAAAAAAATAATAAATAAATAAGAAAAAAACAGATTTATAATTGTTAAACAGAAACTTAAGCTACCGTCGTCTGTCTTCTCTTAATTAACATGATAATGATAAAAATATTATTCTACGCTCAGGTAAATCTCAGGTACATTGACTCAAATAAAGAAAATATTTTGGCTCAAATGATGAAGCTAAACTTTCAAAAATGGCTCAAATGTCATGCAGCCATTAATAAAATAATAAGATGCACCCATTGAAGCATGACTTTAAACATTCATTTAGATATAGAAACCTTTGACCAAGGAACATGATCTGGAAACAACATTTACTAAGAGAAACAGATATGCACGTGAAAACATACTTCATATTGCCTGATAACAAAGCGTGATTAAAAACTAACAATGAAACAGCGAGATTTAACTTTTGCTGTTAAGTGAGTACCATTTGTGAGCAATTAATTTTTGCCATATTGCCTACAAATAGAAATCATAAATCAAAGTTGTGTTTTAATCATGAATTCTTGTTCACCGATCCAATACAAAGTAGAAAATGCTATATTGCGTGAATGGTCTTGTTGCATTACTGAGAAAGTACTGTTTGAGGAAACAATAATTCTTACATTGAAAACAAGAAAAGTACCATTATGATCGGATTTTAGTTCAAATTTCCATTGGTACTTCAATGATTTGTTCATGTGCCAAAAGTTATCAAATTAGAATTTCGGTCCACACATATTACAAAAGCTTTTCAAGTACCATGGCTTTGAGCTAGATTTTTTCTCAGGGTCAGAAAATGACATTAAGCAACCGGCTACCTAACAGACCTTTCAAAATATACATATACGTCTAAAGTGATACACAACAACATTAAAATGTTACTTCAGAAAAAATAGGCAATAAAAGACCTAAATAGATCAAATGACGGATATTTCGCTAGACCTACTTGCTTTTTCAACGTCTCTCGTGATTTGATAATTAATCGTAAAAAAAATGTAGGTAACATACATCGGCCGTCAAAGATTTTTTACCAGGATACAAGATTACAATTTATATATATGCCTCACTTTATATATATTTAATTTTTGTTTGCCTCACTGACCGTGTGACAGGTGCTGTTGATAGAGCAAGACATGCTTACCCTTCCAAAGCACCTGATGTCCCTCTCAGTTTAACTGGAGTTCAGTTTGTGAGTGACTTTGTTTTTAATGATGTTATTTCTATTATTGTGCTTTGTTTATGTCTAACGTCATTGTTTTCTGTGTCTAACGTCATTGTTTTCCACTTTTGAACTTCGATTTTTGTAAATTCCACTCCTTTGTTCCTTCCGTATTATATTGCCTTCGCTTTACAGCATTACGGTTAGAGACCTAAGTTAAGGGTGATACATGTAAAAATCAATAAGTTGTTTGAAACAGCCAGATTCATTGATGCTTTTTAAGCATTCATAAGAAAAAGAATTTAAATCATCTATATTATTTACGAGCTTAGAATATATTTATGAAATTTACTAAAACAAACATAGGGATGATTTGTAAAAGTAATGTCCCTTAACCTAGGTCTACCTAGTTTAAATGAACATCTAGAGACACCAGAATACGGAAAATCATACATATGACAAATTTACCCCAAAAAATCAAGAATAAAAACGTAACATTCAATCCGTGCACAATCACAGGGTAAGCTCTCCTTTAAGAGTGAGTAAACCAAATGCATTGTAAGGGTAAGCATGTCCTACTCTGTAAACTGTCGGTGAGTTAATCATCTAACTCGGGGTCCAAATCGTAATGTCAGTACGTAAAGACATTTAATCGAGTCGAAAGTGCAGTTTCTTACCCTATGTATTTGCCCTTAAAAAGGCAGCAAAAAGAAACAAGATATTGGTAAAATAAGTGAAAACCAAACACTCAGTCGAAAGAACGAACAATCCATGGACATTGGCAACATCGGAAACACTATGAAACAAGGACGCCACTTGAGTACGGGACAAAAAAGGGAAAAAAATGAAGACACCAATACAGATGAACAACAATAAGCCATTGGCAATGAACCTTTTGTTTTAACATATATAAATATGAGTGAGACCTTCTGATTGCACACATTAAACGACATACCTAACCAATGTTCCTTATCCACCTCTCCAAATCCTTGTTTGTACTGTTTCCAGTTCCGGAAGAAATCAACTGAGCCGTCTTCTCTTCTTTGGAATACCTGTATAACTTTGATCTATTATTATTTTATTTAATGTCTTGATAAATACTAGTATAATAAATAAATAATCAATTTGTTGTTGGTAAAGATAATAATAATAGGTAGAGAGATTTTTTCAGCTACTTAGATGCAACTTGGATATTCACTCATCCTGGAAAACTACGACCGACACGTCGTAGGGGGATTTCATTTTATAAGTATACGTTCTTTTTTTTATTTTATATCATATGTAACTAATTTCATTATCACACGAAATTCGGTCAAATTTTATTATTAAGCACTGACATTGAAGTCACTATAATTAATCATTCATTGATATAAGGAGGGATCATTAATATTTGACACCAGATCAGCTCTGTTGTCAAAATCATAAAATTGCTGACTCCTATAATTAAACAGCTAGAATATTACACTTTCTGGGTGATATTACGTCATCAGATCTTATTTATTTGAATGAACTGGAACTACAGTTCTTTTGAGAATAAATTTCTTACAAGATGGGTGGTGTATGCTATCGAAGACGCTTACCTGGTAAACGCCTAAAGGGAGTACGAGTGTCAGAATTTTTGTAATTAGAATTAAAATTCTGACCTTTTGTTTTGAGGAACTTTGCTAACAGAACAACATGAGCAAAATATTTTGAAAATCCATGTAAGAATATTTGAGATGTAAGACATCAAATTTTTTTCGGGAAACAATTATCTCTGGAAATTTCCGTCTTTTTTCATCAGCTGTTTATATGCCTTAAAATATATGAAAATATAATTAGCAGTTTATAGTTTTTTTATACCTTGTCTATTTTGTTCATTTTAAGGTGACCTATGACCACGAAAGTATGAAACATGAAAAAACTTTAACTCTGTTTGAGTGGATAAACCCGAGGATATCGAATGCTTCTGAAATCTGACACTCATACTCCCTTAATCAAACTCCTTAAGGCATGAATATAATCAAGCTCAAGTTGTTTTACAGAACGATATTACAATGCATTTAGGGAATTGATAAAGTATACTAATTGAAAAAGAAACTGTGCACGGATGCCAAATGCCATAAAATCTAAACAAGAATATCATTTTAAATTAAAACCTACGATATTAAAGCTTTAAGGCATCTTCTCTACAACAAAATGACCACTAAACATTTTATCAGTGACATGACGCTTAAATGACTATAGCCGAAAACTGAATTAACAATGTATCCTACATGTATTTAATCAAAACATTTGCGATTTTTTAAATTACATTACAAAAATCCAATTGATTGATAGAGTAACATATTACGCACATTGAAATCAATATGTAAACACGTTTAAAAAAATATTAAAAAAATCAACTTAGAATTTTTTTTAAGCAAGTATTTAATTATCTCGCCATAAAACACAAAGTAACACCATTGCAATGTTAAAAATTATGACTTGAAAAGGGTATTTTGATACCGAAAATGTGAGCAAGGGCGCAATTACTTTAATAGTAAGTCGCCCCTCAAACCAACAGAAGAAGAAGAGTTAACAAAATCAGGACCCAGTATGACAAGCAGTTTTATCAATGTTTTTAGTGATTCATTGACTAACGAAAGAAGTAAACGTTCAGCGAGACAAGTGACACCTCTTTTCAAAGATTGCAGGCAACTGAAAACCCACTTCCGGTAAAGCAACAGAAAGGTTCAATCGATACAAATTTTCATCTTTTTAGTGCCATAAATTTGCATTTGATGAAATTTCAACAGCACCATCAGCGCATTTGCATTTTGGTTGTTCATATTGTCAAGTAATGTGCTTGAAACTTGTGTGAATCCCGTAAGTGATAAAATTGATGAAAATATGTCCATTTGGACGGTTTCTTGTCGACATGCAACCAATTCTGACCTTTTTTCAGCATTTTTGTTGGCCAGACAAGATGTTCTTTATCGAAAAACAAAGTGTTTTCTGACTTGTTAAAGTCAGAACAATCCGTTCACATTGAAACAAAATGTCATTTGCATTTGACCTTGACACTTGGGAAAAGCTGATTAAATACGGAGATCGTTCGAACGCCCGAAAAAATCAATGAAAATCCAGAATCAAAGTCAGTATTGCAGGGTATGTGTACCAGAATGGCTATGCAAAATATCGTAACAATACTCATTGGTTAAAAAGAAAAGTTGCGTTTTTTACCATTGCACAGTTTCTTTTTTGCGTTGTTATATGTCAGTTCCTTCCTTGCATGTTGTTTTAAAGAATACTGGTATCGAATTACTCTTGTAACTACAGAAAATCAAATAGGGGTAATGACAAAATTACCCAACAGAGTTGTCAAGAGCCGATTTCGTGAAAAAAGACAAATCATGTAGAAACCACAGGGAAAATTGTCGCTCGCAATGGTCCTGACTTGGTACAGGCCTTTCAAAAGAAATGGTTCGTTAAACCGGTTTTATGGCATGCCAAACCTCCCCTTCCATTGCGGTTGTGTCCGGTAGCATCTCACCAGCAATTGCTGTTGAAAGGTCGTAACAGGTAAAAGAAATGATCATCATAGTACTAAGTAAAAAAAAAGAATCTTGAATCAGAGTTCGGACCAAAACTTCCAATTTTTCAATGTATAATTTGTGCTACCTCTAGCGTAACGAATCAACGGTGAAACATACACTCCGTAAGCAGGAGAAGCTGGAATATTGCTCTCCAATTTTGGGAAATTAATATCAAGTGATTACCGTCCAACCTCCTCCATCTGATGTCATATCACAATAAACATCGACTTCGATGAGGGACGGATATGTTCTATAAATACCACTTTTGCTTCCTACAGGAAGGTCACCACAGTCTCGAGGAAAACAACAGGACTGCACTGAAATATAAAAAGAACTGTAATACATCTAATTAGTATGACTATTTTGTCACTAATACTAACATTTGATGTATAAGAAATATATTGACTTTAAATCTAGTTAATATTCTTATTTCTTTCTTAATTACGTTAAAACGACCTTTACAAAAACAAGACTGGAATTTCAATATGATCAGAATTTTTCAAAGGATTTGTATGAGAGGTGCATGGCTCATGTTTATCTTTTGGCTTTGAGTGTTTATATAGGATGAGGTTCGGGAGACATCCAAACACAATAAATTCTAGTCATTATTACGTCTCAAAAACGAAATTGGGAACTAATTGTTTTGTTGCAGTACCAAATCTCCGTTAAAAATTCATAATATTTTAAATAATTATTTGTATTTTTATTACAGATAAATGTATTGCCTAGGCAAAGGTAACATCTGCCACATTTTTTTTACAGGAGTGAAGAAGAAGTTGCAAAGGATAATGGAGTATTAAGAGGATGGGAATTGGGCCAAAAAATGTTTTCTGTAGCAAGTTATGTTTATATTTAGTAATTCAAAAAGGCCGAAATACAATGTGCTCTGGATTAGAAAAAACTTTAAAGGAAAGGTTTTATGAAAAAAATTGTATCAAGTTCGTAGCACATGCAATTTCCGGCCTCTTTTTGTATTTGATATGTTGATTTTAATGCTGCTGATGAGAGGTTACTCCTTGAAACACGTAAAGAAGCATAACACAATTTTACTGTTCATGATGCAATTTTGGGATTTTTGTATTTGTATTATAGGGTGTGGATAATTACATTTCAAAGGAACAAAATGTTGGAGAGTCAAATTAAAAAGTGCATTGCAAACAGAAACATGCAGTAGCTTTATTTATTTCTATTCTGATGACGGTTTGGTTAGCACAATTCTGGCAGAAAATAATTGCAAATGTAAGTTGACAACCATATCTGACATATCATGGCTATGTGGAAATATATCCAATCCTTTGTGGTGTGATAAACAAATCTGGCCATATTTGATTATTTATGGGTTTGATTAGTCAAAAAGTATTCTGATCCCATGCATATGATCAAAATACCATAACATGCAATTTTACATATCAGACCCGTTATCAGCCCTAGGTCAGAATATCAGCCCGAGAGCCGACAGGCTCAGGGGATGATTTTGACCATGGGCTGATAATGGGTCTGATATGTAAAATTGCATGTTATGGTATTTTAATCATATGTTTCAATCTAAATAAGCATTCCCAATTCCATACCCGATATCAAAAATTTGATTTCAGGAATCGCAATTTTGAGTTCATACCTTAAAACGTCGAGTAATATTTTATATATCATGAACAAATAAAGTAGGATATCTATTTCAAAAGGATAATAAAAGAAAAAAATCAGGCTTGTGTAGCGTTAAATCTATTTCGAAAATAACTGATAATACAGTTACGGATTAAGTGTGTGATATAAACAGGAAGCAGTTGATATAAACCGGAATCAGTTGATAACAAAAGTCATATCACACGTTTGTGATAAATTGAAGATAGTTGGACTCAATATTAAAAAACGAAAGTATTATCAAGGGGTAAAATTTTATTGTTATTTTCTATAAACATATGATAACATATGAATATCAAATTTGAATTTCTTCAATAAGGATTTGAAATATCAATTAAATACCGTATAAATATTTTATCTAATCATAAAAACCTAAAGTAAGTTTGTTTAGCTGTGTTAGATCTTGTTTTTGTTAAAGGGTGATTAGCCTCTGCCCCCACCCCCTCCCCCAATTAACTGCAGAACTGTGACACCGTCTAATGGATGTAATACAGTCTAAACGTATTTTATAATAACACTGTTGCCGGACAGACTTGCACCGACTGTGACAGGGCCGGACTTTCCCCTGACAGTGTGACGGGTGCACGCGTGGAGTAGATCATGCTTACCCTTCTGGAGCACCTGATGACAGGGGTTCACACTGCTATTGTTTTAGTTCATTTGTTTAGTCTTTGTCATACTGTCTCAATTCTTGTTGGATATGATTTGCCGTGATTTTGGATTTGCGCTTTTCTCTTTCTTGCTTCGGTATTCGTTTGCCGATGTATTCTTTATACAAAATCAATATTTGCTACAAGAACATCGATCCTGACAAAGACAAGTAAAATACTTTTCTCTACTGTTTGAAGTTATTGTTTGTCACTTTTTCGGTATTTTATATTACTGTTTCACTTTTGGTATTTGGTCCCTACAATACTTACTTACCTTAATTACTATAAAGATTACATCGGCAAACGAATACCGAAGCAAGAACGAGGAATGGGGGAATTCTGAAATCATAAATTCTAAATCACTGCAATTCACATCTAACATGACAAAGACAAAACAAATAAACAAAAACGAACAAGAACGCCACACAACTAAATAACTAGCAGTGTGAAACCCTATAAAAACTGAGGTATCATCAGGTGCTCCGGGAGGTTAAGTATGATTTGCTCCACGCGTGGCACCCGTCACATTACCAGTGGAAAGTCCGGTTTTGTCACGGTCGGTGTTAGTCAGTTCGGTAATAAATTCTGAATCTACCCATGGATATCTATTCTGATTTGTGAAAAACAAACATTGTAATGGTCTGACAAATCGTGGTGACGACCGTAAAACTTCTGTTGTGACAACAATTGTAAGTCACTGAACATACCCTTGATGTATTAGCTTTTGAGACAGTGATTTCGCTCTGTTGACAAAATCGCTGTACAAACTACAGAAACGGCAATAGCGAAAGAGATAGTTGTGAAATGTACATCCCATATGCCCGAGATGTAGGAATATTACTGCTCAAAAACGGGAAGTTCACTATTTGAAAGTCGAAATTATCACGCTTATCGTAAGGTTTTTTTAGACTTCCAGACTTGTCTATGTAGGGGTATAGGTCCATGTATGATGTGAATGATGGTGTATCGGTGTTTTATTTAATTTCGAGTTCATTTGGGTAATATGAAGGCTATCCTTAAATTGAGGATTGTTCAATTAAAGAACATCATCTATATAACAGAAACTGGAATTAAAGGATTTGGCTAGCTTATTGTCTTTTTTATGAACTACCCCTTGTATGAACCTGGCTTCATACGAATAAAGAAACAAATCTGCTAAAAGTGGCGCACAATCAGTCCCCTAGGTATCCATATTGTCTGCTCAAAAACTTGTCCTCAAATTCTACAAATATTCTATCAATCAATAATTCCAGCATTGCGATGACATTGTCCTCTGTATACTTTTTGTGCGAATCAGTGTTATGTTTTACAAAATAGGCCCCATCTTTACCTATCACTAAATATGAATATCTTTGTTCACCCTTTTTAGTACAGAAAGACTGATGTATTAAATCCCGGAGTACTGACTTTAGTTTATCATGTAGAAGAGTAGTATAGAGAGTAGAAAATCAAATATTTTGACACTGTTGCAGTGATTGAGTTTAGTTGAAGAGTCTTTTGAGTTTTTGAGAACCCATATCTGATTCCCTCCACTTGCTGAGTATACTTTATCACTATATATCCTGGGGCCATCTTTGACTGCAGTAAGTAATGAAGATAGGAGCTTAGAAAGGGGTTTAGATGTGCATTGGCAGACCCTACAATGTATCTCTGTTTGTAAGGGCATTTATGTTATTTTGGTTCTCAGTAAATACAAGGCAGGTTTTTGTTCTCTTCATTCAAACTGATACCAAAGGAAGACAAAACTGACTTGTGTTTAGTTTGTCCTCCCTAAGTACGGTGGAGAGTTTGTATGTGGGGTTGTCAAATGAATTGTCAATGCCTTTCTCCTTCATTAAGCAATCAATGTAGTGTCTTTGACAAGTAAATGTGATGTTGTTTTGAGCCTTGTCAGCTGGTACAATGACATAATTGTCATGGAGGAAGGTAAATGTTTTTGCAACCTCTGGCCAATCGAATATACTTTTTGAATTGGGGCTCATGTTTGTCTTAAGGCGCCTCATCCGAGATACAATGAATAACTTTATGAACCTGATCTAGTCGGACAGTGTTTCAACTTTTTCCTTCTCTCTCTTAGCGCATCGTTTTGCATATACCTCAACTGCGTTCGTCAATATTTTAAAGTTTTGTTTCCAATTGATGGGTTGGGGTTCCCGATATTTTGGACCTTTTTTCGAAGAGATCATGTAGTTTCTAAATGTTTACGATGTTGAGGTCCCTGTAATGCCGTGACAAGCAGGAGTGTATATTTTCAAGAAAGTATATTCTCAGATATTTCCATCGTATAATGTCAATCTCATAGACTTAAAAATCCCATAACCCCCATGTGAAATCTTCAAGTATATGACAAAACCTGGAAACTGAAATGGTAGTTTGTATAGACTTTAAAATATCATACGACACAAGTGTGCCGTATTCAAAGCAAGACATAATTACGATTAAAAAGTACCTGATTTAAATTTTCTTTAACGATCTTGCACAAATTTGAGCACTTATGTGTTATGTGCATAATATTTTTTGACTTCTTTTTCTGTATTTTTCATCTCTTCAGTGCAGATCAAATTAAAATATTTGCAAGACCATAAAGAAAAATGTATAAAATCATATGGCGCACAAGTTTAACAGATTTAATTCAATAGAAATCCAAAATTAGCTAAGGACAGATCTTTGCACGATAGCGCTACTCCTCAGTTTCAAGCAAAATGTTCTTAAATTTATGCATTCCAAATATCAGGATTAAATCGGATTTGAGGTCAGAACCAAAAATGCTGAAAAACCTTGCTGACCAGCAGATCACTGGCATTTGTTCAGTGGTTTACAAAATATCTAAACTACTATAAATTGAATTTCTTCATGTCGACTGTTCGACAACTTAACATTAGAACAGATCAAATAGAAATATTTTGAAGACCATCAATAAAAAAAAATAGATAAGATAGAGCACAAATAATCGCAAAAAGATCTGAACTGAAAGCCGAAATCAGCTAAGGACAGAGCTGTGCACGAGAGGGGATACTCAAATTTCTCAAATTAATAAACTGCAAGTTTCGAAATAAAATCGAATTTTAATTCAACAGCTTAGTACTGACTCATAAGCTTGAAATGTAATAACAGTTCATGAGATGGAAAATCTATTAGTAATGTCCAATAATACCCGATTTTGATACAATAGATTAATTGTCTATTTGTTTTCAGTGTAGTGTCAAATAGTTTAAAAAAAACTGTCATGGGTCCTGTTTTATAAAAGTTTCTTAAGTTCAAACTATAAGGAAAAATAAATAAAAACAAAATGTAAGGTTACGAATCTGTCTGAAATAAATTAGAAATAAGAATGTTGTTCTACACTTGAAAGTATTGAATTTAAAGTATCCTCTTATCAGCTGTAAGAGCCTTACTGAGTCTAGCGCTATCTCTGCTTTAAGGTTACTTACCAGCATTAAGACCTCTTCAAAGAACTACTGAATCCAGAGCTAATTCCATTTAAGGGTTTACTTACAAGCAGTTATATATCTCCAAAGCACTGCTGAATCCTAATCTATATCTGTTTTAGGGTTTACTTACAAGCATATAGATCTCTCTAGTGTACTATTGAATCCAGAGCTATTTACTTACCAGCACTAAGATCTCTCCACAGCACTACTGAATCTGTTGCTGATTCTGTTTCAGGGTAACATTTTGAATTCAGAGTGCAAATAAAAAGCTGATTATCAAACATTGCGCTGCAGCACATATCGGTTTCTGTACAGAGCATTGCACACATTATCGTATTATCTGCTGGCCTCACAGAAATTTGGGTTGAGTCTCCTGTAATGCGCACATTTTTCTCAGCTGTGTAGAAATTTCCTTTATATGTGGATGTTACGGCATTAACTAGAATAATACACAGTGCTATAAAAATGGAAAATTGGACGGTCATATTTGAAAGTTATTCTGAAATATAAAATTGTATAACTATATTATCAAATATATGCAATTTTTCGTTTTCAGTTTATAACTATTTGCCAAAGTTATATGTCCTTCAAAATTTCGGTAAAACATTATTATATCCAAAAAATTATGTAGTATGCTATACATTCGATAGTCTCGAACATTACTTCGATGCAATGGCCACTTAGGGATTGGAACAACTGCAATTTGAATGCTTCGTTATACCTTTATCATACCTATACAGAGTACAACAATACTCTTGAATATTAATTATCTTAAAATGCATTATATGTTATTACGTAACAGCGATACTTTTTGCATGAAAGCTGATACATAAACAATGGAATTATGAGTATTACATGCATAAATAATCAAACACCCAAGTTACTAATGACAAGTATGATCAACATGTCGATTTCGCAAGATAAACATAATGAAGCAAATCGCGAACATTTGTTTACGTAAAAGACAGAAACACTACTACTAGAGATAACCCATAAAAGTAAAAAAAAAAAGTTTGACGAACGTTTACTGATCGTTATTTTTGTTAATATTTAGAAAAAAATCAATGCTGCCAAGTTTTCATATCAACAGACAAGTACAAGGTACCCGACACTATTTGGAAATTTTATAGCAAACTTGAACAGTCTCTCTTGTCAAAGCTGGTCATGCGTAAAACCTATCTCGGTGACAATTGCCTTAACCAGACCGTGAAGCTATACACCGATAACTTACTTTTAATTAATGAATCTACAATATGCTCTTAATTATTAAAAAGAACCATTTACAAAGCGCATAAATTCAAAAATTGTCCTTCCGAACTCATTAATCCGTTGAACAAACGTATTCATAAAGGATATAAATACAACATTGTTGTTAAATCTTTACTTCCGGTTTTTGTTGGCAAAATATTGATCAACTTCTAAATGCTTTACACCATAACTAAATTTCAACAATATTTCATATTGGCAGTACTTGGCATTGCACAATATTATCTTCTTCTTTCATAATTGATGATGTTGTTATACCAAATCTATTTAGAAGTATTTCAATTGAAGTTTCATTTGTAAGAAGGTTTGATATCATAGTCAACGGAAATTATGTCCTTAGCTAGCTGTCAGTAACTGCGAGCATTTGTCCGGACAGTACCTGTGTGTATTGTCTTCATGTTTTATGCACTTCATTGTAAGGGTACTCGTCTTGATAAGTTGGACTTTTTCTAGTTTGATTTTTACCGTCAGTCTTTTTGTGTATTTAATTTTTAGCCATTCACCACACATAGGGGGAGGGTTTGGATCCAAGAAAACGATGTTTACCCCAACGCAATTTTTGCGCCTGTCCCAGGTCAGGAATATGTTGGTCATTGGCTTGTCCTCGCTTCTTATAAAATTTTAGTTTCTTGATATTTGGGTTATTGCATGTGGTTTGTTTGCATTGATTTATTCATTTGTTTCACCTTTCTGGGGTCATTTAGGGCTTGCTATATGATGTGAGGTTCCTCACTGTGTTGAAGACCGTACAGTGACCCCTAGATGCTTTGTTTTGGGTCGTTTTAACCTGGATATGGGATGTGGTCTCCTTGACATTTACCCCATTTCCTTTCTTTTTCAAATCATGATATTTATTGTTAAATGCCGTATGGTAATATTGAAACTTACAGAGCACTTTCTTTGAAACTTGTTTACCACTATTTGATTTATGTACTTTAATACTTTAATCAGATATGCAGTTTTACCCTTAAGGGTTGAAATTATAAATTTATAAACATACAAGATACAATTGGAACAAACATATGGTAAATAAAAATTTGTCAAAAAAAATTTCTGTGATGAACTATGTAATTAATTTCCCACTTTCCTCAGTATAAGCGACTTTTCAATAAATGGAGCAAAATATTGCAAGTGAACTGATAGGGACAATATTTTAACAATTGTGCAAGTTCATTTTATTTATTATTTTCAATTTTAAAAGTGTTTACTTTTTTTTGAATTCTTCTCTAATGGAAGTATATTTTAGGCATTTATAGATGAAGTGAGCTTCATCTTCGAATATATTGAAATGACAATTCTATTTTCTCTTTTAATATCTTTGAATATGCCTCTTTTTAATTCTAAAAAAAAAAATAATCACATATGCGACTTTTGCAAACATTTTTTTTCCCTATTTTTACATTAGTTTTAATTTTACTAATTTATTTTATTAATTAATTGTTTTCAGTCAATTTTTCAAAGATTTATTTTTCAATTACTGTTTTTTATTACTTAAAATCTTATTATCTTTTAGATAATTTAGTTTTTCAAATTGCTCAAAGTCCCCTCTCAACCATTCAATGTTTATGATGTACTGATTTCTGATGTATACATCGCGTCAACATAAAGAGCAATATTGTTCCATTGGGTCGTGTTTCATGAAACCCCAATGTTCTAGCAACATGCAGTTGTCCTAGAAACGTCTGTCCCAGAAACGTTTCTGTCCCAGAAACGTTTATATTCTATTTTATGAAACCCCAGAACAAGTGTGTACATATTTTTGAAAAACTTCAAGATGTATCGCCTTTGGTTGACGACCCTGACAGGATAAATATCGAGATGCTTTGAGAAAGCGCTTAATGAAAATCTTGACTATAATTTTGATACATGCTACTCTATTTTTTTCCTAACTTTGTAATAAAAAGAGGTAAGTAATAGACCCTGCATTAATATATTTTAACAAAAGTAAAAACGTGATGTTAGTAGTATATTTCACGCATGTACTTCTTTATGAATCGTTACACGAGCGTAAATTCGAAAGAATAGTTTATGATTAACTATTTTTTGTTAATTCCTTGTTGGTGGCATCGGTTTTTCTCTTGACAGTGCTATGGTCATGTTTTTTTAATCGGTTGGATTTCTGTCGATGTCATGAACATTTTAGAAACACTACCAAACGGAAACTGGAATATTACTAAAAAACTATTGACATTGTATTTTTGATTTATATTCGAGATACACCAATTAGGCAAGCGGCGAAGACGTCATTTTATAAATTTTGAATGACTGGAAAGCCTCATGGAATGTTATTGGTCCATATAAAAGTCTGAAATGTTAGCTGACAGAGGGTTTATGTCGAAAACATTGAAAACTGGTCCAAAATGTGCAAAAATGTAGGGTCAAAAGGTATACCTTGTAGAACTCAAATATGGACCAAATAAAAGAAAATGAATTAAAATCGTTCAAAATTTAATAAAAAGTCATTAAAACTTAAAAATGCTTTGAAACTCAACCCTGGATTGACTCCCTGAGCGTGACGGGTGCCGCTAGCGGAGCAGGACATGCTTACCCTTCCGGAGCACCTGATGTCACTCCCGGTTTTCATGGGAGTTCACACTATGACTGCCCTAGTTCTTAATGTTATCTTTTTATTTCCGTGCATTGTAGCTGACTCGCGTCCTTGTTTTGTCTTCTTTTTTACCTGTTGCCTTTTTTTACCATGTCTTTGGACTTCGATTTTTGTAGTCATTGCATCCCTTGTTCCTTCGGTATTCTACTGCCGTTGTTTTTTTTAAATACATATTATTTCGAAAAGTTCAATGACTAAATATAGAAAATTTGTTACAAATATGGCATCATGTGCATCATTTTTAGAATAATTGACGAAAGGGCATTCTTAAGTTTATAGTAATTTTTCTATAATCAATTATTGCCACATAGCTAGTGTTGTAACCAATGTATTTTAATTTATTAAAGAAGGAATGGCATAATGCAATCATATGTCTATAGAGAAAACTTTTCCTTCTTAGATATCTAGAGTACAAGGAAGATAAATTCATGTCCAATGGTAAAATCGAACAAAAATATATGACAATAGATTCAATCCCGTACACTCTATTGTGAGTGCAATTGGGCCATTGGTATTAACATTTTCTTTATTCTCACAAGCACATGGGATGTGACACCACTTGTGTATTTTTTTAATAGGAAGGAAATCTCTATGTAAGCTTGTCTAAGGCCAGCCAAGTCATTTTCAAGATCTTGTTTCTATAGCAGAAGACAACGTTGACAGTGCCATTGATGATTCAAGGAAGGTAATTCTTCATTGTATGACACAGGGGCAGGGTTAAGAAGTCACCCAACAGTATTAACCAGTAAATCTTCGACTTGCAACAAGTAAAGACAAAAGTTTTGTTAAACTGTGTCCATGCCAATCATCTTTTAGAGAGTATTATCTTACGAGTATCTGGCAAAGTAGGGTCTGTACATCG
>MJUU01048067.1:82771-115244 GCA_002080025.1 Modiolus philippinarum | reverse complement strand
AAAAGATCCTTCCCCTGCTTCACAATTGAGAACAATCTCTCCATTCATGTTCTGCTCGGTTAGTTCGACGCTCCAAAACAAATGCGAGTTCATGATTACGAAAATTACGGCCATTATTATTATTATTTTCCTAGCTCTTCGTTGATTGCAATATATTGATGCTTGTAAAGGTCGGTAAACGACAATAAATCGTTCCACAGTTACTGCAACAATCAACCACACTGAATACTGACTTGTGCTGTAAGCGAGAACTGTAATAGTTTTGCATAAAAACGTTGATTCATGTTGGATATCAGCTCCAGTTATCTCCCCTATCCATTTCCGGAACAGTCCTATAAACAGAACTAATGAATCTGCAATTGATAATGCTACTAAAAATAGGGTTGTTGATTGTCGTATCAAAGTTTTGTGTCTTAAAACAAAAAAAGACAAAATATTTCCAACAATGCCCAAAATTAGCAGCACAGGTGGAAAGTAAAGAAGTAATGCTTTATGTAAACGATATTCGGTAAATGTTGCAAGTTCTTGGTCAAATGAAACATTACCTCGTTGTGCCTTCCGTTTAAACAAGTACTGAGCGTGCTTCATTAATTCTTCACTTGATAAGTTTTGATTATTCTGAAATAGGTCGTGCAAAAATTGTGATATGTTGACGTCTTTCAAATACGATGAATCCATCTGAAATAGGTATAATTTTAAAATTATGCAACTTCTGTTAAAGAAAATTAAATTCCGATTTAGAATATCATTACATTCCAAGCAGCAGACAAGAAATCCCAACTCAGGATTCTGCAATACATTTTCTGTATATGAAAGATATATTAGGAAAAACAGGGAAATAAAACGTAACATAAAGATAATACTGCAGAAGGTCACCTCCCAAATTCAAACATGTGCTAGATTATCACCTGGATCATTATTTGCCTAGAAAAAATACTAANTTGCCAGATAGAATACAGTACCCTGAAAATTCAACATAGCAATTTGACTGCAGGGTCAATTTTGGATCAAAAAAGGATCACAAAAATAGTTATGACCGTTGATCACAAGTTTTCTGATCAATGATCGTAAAAGTTCTGATCAGTGGTTGAAGGTGTTGTGGTCAATGATTGCAGGAGATTCGATCAAGGATCATAAGCTTTTAGATGGATCAAGGATCACATGAGTTGTGATCAAGGATCACAGGAGCTGTGAACAAGGATCACAAGCATTACAATCAAGAATTGCAAGTGTTGTAATATCTATTACTTTTTGCAAGTGTAGTTTGACATTTACCCCATTTCCCTTCTTTTTCATATTGATAAAATATACCGGTAGAATTAAACAATGTAAATATTTTATACTTCCAAACCACGTTTTCTGTACGTCCAACGTAATCGGGACTTGCATTGTATGTGCATTACCCATTTTCGTGAAGCTATTTCTTACAGTTATTTACAGTAAAAAAAAAAAAGTTCTTATAAATGGATATATTAGCAATATAATTGGCTTAATAAATGAATATATTTTTATTGTATTCATTGCTGTAAGAAACATATGAAACCAGTTAATTTTATGTTTATGCTACTGTTCAATAAATAAATATTTTTCTTGGATAGGAGAGCCACTGCTTGGTGTTTAATCGAAATTGCTGTAAGTATAAGACAGAACGTCTAAATTTTACGAAACAGTAATGACGTTTACAATATCACTAAATTTACCTTGTACTAACCTGTTGCTACTGCTTGAATGTACGAACAACGTGAAAGACTTTTTATCTGATCAGTGTGACACCTTGCTAAATAATAATAAAAAAAAAAACTAGTTCCAAATTTTCACCCACTTTTTTAATTTCACTGAATCTTTATATTTAATGTAACATTTATATATTGTTTTTTTAGATTGTTTTTTTAGAATGTCAGTTTTTTATCGCCGTGTTGTGTATAATTAAATATTTTGCAATAAACCTTAATTATTTGATTTTTCTTCTGGCATAATCTTTCAATAATGGGCAATAAGCATATAAAGAATTAATGAAATGAATTTATTTCTAAATGGCATGAATTATTTTTCAATTATTATCTAATAAATTACAATACTGTTGTGTTCAAGGATCACAACTTTGAGAGCAAGAATCACAAACTCTAAATCAAAGTTGACATTCTTTGTGATCAAGGATTGCGACCTTGTAAACACAATGATAACAATCTTTCGATCAAGGATTGCATAGTTTTATAATTATTGACCACGTATACATGTTTGATCAATGATCACAAGAAAAAAAAAAAACAATCCCTGATTGCAATCATTGACTACAAAGGGATCAATTAGGGATCACAAAATCTGCCCACTTTCAGAGTACTGTCATTTTCTTATTCCCTTTCCAATTCATTATTTAGATGCCGCACCTTGTAGATATTGTTTATATTTCTCATATTTTACCTGTTAAATGTCGTCTCTGTTCCTTAGATTTAATTTCTAATTGTTTTCTCTTTTCATTTTATAATACAGATGCCGTCCCTGCTCTTTATATATTACATTTTAAATGTCGCCTCTGTTCCTGAGATTTAACCTTTTGAATGTCATCTCTATTTCCGCCAATGTTACTTTTTTTTTATTTCGTCTCTATTCCTTAGATTCTGCCTTTAAGATACAGTATTTTACCTTTTTAGATGCCATCTCTGTTACTCATATTTTATCATTTAAATGTACACTCTATTCATTAGATTTTACCTTTTAGATGTCGTCTCTATTCCTTTTATATTGTTGAATCTTTCACATTTTTTTGCGATTCCCCCGTAAAGTTCATATGCCCAGTGTAACATTAACGTCAGTCAGATTTTTAACTTTAAGACTATGTTTAACTATAGAGCCTGTAAGTCTCGTACAATTTTGGTACTTCCGGGACCAAAAACTGTACCCGGAAGTTACATTTAAAACAAAGATATATGACGTTTCAAACAAAAATTTGAACGTCATAATCCCCAGACGTCATGTTTCGGTGGGAAACGTTTTTGAATTGCCGGTTCATCGTGGATTCTCGTGAGTCACATGACGAGACTTAAAGACCCTATTTATTGTTTCATTTTATTGTGTATTTCAAAAGTAATTATTGTTCTAACTGTTAAAGTTTGATTTGTTATTGTCTTTTGTTAGTAAATTGTGTCTTGTATATAATAGATGCTATTTCCAACTGTCATCTATTTATTTTCGATTTTGCCATTTGACATAAATCTATCTCCCTTACACTTACAATAACTTAGTATGAAAAGTTTTCACTATTGTCATACATGTTTTTATGATGGCATTATAACATTTCTTCTTGTAAAAGGGGTTTGGCAACTTAAAATGCATTTGTAACAAAACTAGCTATGTGGCAATAATTCTGAAAAAAATAGCAAATGACAGTCTTCGAAGATGGAGCCGAAATTAGAATTTATTTGAATAACTTATTCGACATAAAATATTTATGTAATCATTATTTTTCTATTATGATTGTTTTGATCACATGCTTAGCCAAAAGAAAAAAAAAAGGAAAAAAAAATTTTTCTTGAAACTATAAGCCCGATTATTCTAGAAACGATGAACATGGAGGTATATTTGTTACCAGATTTCTAGAAAAATTTAATGACAGTTGCGGATTAATCTTTATTTAAAAGCATTACAATATTTTAATGACTTTTGACTTTCTCCCTCATGCATAGCTCTGTCCTTAGCTGAATTTTGGCTTTTCTATTTAGACCCTTTTGGTTATTTGTTCTCTATCAGCTTTTACATGTTTTTCGGGTAATGGACTTCCAAATGTTTTGGTTTTATCTGCACTGATGAGACATAAGTTGTCGAAATGCGCATATGCAGAAAATGAATTAATAGTAACTTCGGCATTGTGTTATTTGTTATTAGATTTCGATTGATTTAATTCCTTTACTTTAACTTGGTCTGCATTGGAGTTCTGCAAGGTGACACTTTTGATACCAAATTTCGCACAGTTTGGACCAGTTTTCAATGTTCACGACATTGTCCTCTGATAGCTAACATTTTAACCTTTCATATGAGCTTATAAAATTCAATGAGGCTTTTATGAGCGACTTTTCTAAAACTAACCGCTCTGCTAAATCTGAAGACCACCATCCTGATCAACCAAAGTTAATAAATGTGACAAAAATAAAAGCAGTGTAGCATTTATTGTCAGATACTTAAAAATCGTACGATTTTTTGTTTTGTTTTATTTTTGCTTGTCACCTTATGACGTAATGCATTGTGTGTAACAAATCAAATAAAAACTCACCGTAGAAAGTGGATAACGGGAAACACCTACAATGGCCGAAAATTATAATCACAGTGTCTGGATAGTTACAAAATTGCACAGAGTTTAAAACATAAAATGATAGTTTTGTCTTTCCAGGAAATATTGCACCAGTATCAATAAATAAACTTACATTTAAGTTATAAGTATGCAAAATTGAAGGTGTAGAGAAAAATCATGGGGGAATAAATATAAATGTCAAGAGGAATGGGGGAAGTTAGCCACTTAGCAACTTAATAATCAATGCCCCTCGTCCCGGACTATGAGGATAGTTGTCTGGAAGACAAAACACATGACTTGAATTTACATCTCCATAAAAAGTAAAGAAAAAATTAAAACAAAACTGCAGTATTCATTAATCCAGAATATTTTAGTTTTGTAGTAGATATCAAAGGCTTAGATTCACGGACGCATTCAGCCTTCAAAAAGGGATTGCCAATAGGTTTCAGATCAAAGAAATTTCCATACAAACTTTAATGTTTTTTTCTTAATTTTGCCATAATTCTGTATGAGTTTTAGACAAAATTCTGTATGATTTTTTTTTTTTTTAGAATAAATGTGTTTATTCCTGGACACTTTCGTATCCGCCAATGTAGACTACCACAAATAACTAAATACCGAAATCACTGTCAATTCAAATTCTTCATATGCGCATTTCGACAACTTATGTCTCTTCAGTGCAGATAAAATCTAAACGTTTAGAAGACCATAAACTCAAAGATGTTTAAAAACTGATAGAGAACAATTTACGAAAATAATCTAAATGTTAAGCCAAAATCAGCTAAGGACAGAGCTTTGCACAAGGGAGATACTTATTAGTTTTCCACAAAATTTACAAGAATTTAGACATTGTAAGGTTTCAAATAGAATCAGCTTTCGGGTAAGCACCGAAGTACTGACTACTGGGTTGGTGAATACCCTCGGGGACTAGCAGTCCACCAGCAGTGGCATCGACCCAATGGTAATAAATAACTAAATACCGAAGTCACTGTCAATTTAAATTCTGCATATGCGCATTTCGACAACTTATGTCTCTTCAGTGCAGATAAAATCTAAACGTTTGGAAGACCATAAACTCAAAGATGTTTAAAAACTGATAGAGAACAATTAACGAATATGATCTAAATGTAAAGCCAGAATCAGCTAAGGACAGAGCTTTGTATGAGGGAGGTAAAACGCCATATGAAGAATCATCTTTTTGTTTTAAACTTTGGATAAGCATATTTATTTTTTGCAGAAGAAATAGGCCATGAGCTGAGATACATCCCTGTGAAGCCCCACTAATGAACTTACCAACCCAAACCACATTTTTAAGTCTGCTTATATGCCCTGTTCAAAACAAAACATGTAAACATGAACATCAACTGCATGCAATGTTGGAACAAGCCTCCATTTTAGACCTACCTTACGCAATGTGGGTAAATTTCGTTTATAACAAAGTTTTTTCTTATCATTGCTTCAAATTGCTAATTTTTACCTCGTATGAAACAGTGGTATAAAGAGCAAATACCAAAGTCGCTGTGAATTTAGTTTCTCTAATTTCTATCCAGTTTTCACATTTCCTGAACGGTGGTGAAAAATTTGTTCTCCTCCCTAGACAGGAGAACAGGTGTCATGACATATCCCGCCAAATTTATTCGGAATACAATCCTCGGCGTTTTTCGTTCTTTCATTAGAGAGACAGTTTCCACAATTTAAACACGTTTATTATGAAATTTCTCACATCTCGTTAAATAAATTTTCAAATATTTAAAAGCTCGGCAAGCCTCGCTTTCAAATATTTGCAAAATTTATTTAACTCGATTTGAGAAATTTCATAATCAAATAGTTCTCGTGATGGAAACTATATTTCTGCACGTGTGCATTTCCATATTTTATGTCTCTTTAGTATAAGTTGAATCAAAACATTTGAAATCTCTACACCGAAATATATGTAAAAGCTGGTAGAGAACAAATTACAATGAATATAAAAGTAAAGCCAAAATCAGCTAAGGACAGAACTATGCCGAAGGGAAATACTCTTTAGTGTTGAACACATTTAAAATTATAGCATGTCCCACATAAGTATATTTTGCTAAATACAATCTAAAATATGAAAAGCTTACCCCTACCCTTCAAAGTGTTGATGTAAAAGTTGTTTGCCCAAAATTGTGCACTTCAACAGTCTAAACAACCCAGTGTTCTTTTCCTTTCATAAATATCACAATTGTTATAAGTCTTTCAATTTCGGGCAAAATATTTAGTTTAAGTCGACAAATGGGTGTTAAAATCATGATATAATGCACACAATATTGTAATTTACAACATATATTAAGCGTATTCTGGTAATTTTTATGCGATCGTAGTTGAACAATTGTCATTTTTAGGGAAAATTTGTGCTGGTTGGGGTAAGATTTTGGTATGCAGAGTCACATTTAACAGTCCTTGTTTTTCTAAATAATGTTTTGAGACAAATTATGTATCACTCAAAACATTTAATTGGAATATCTGCAGATATATCCTCCAGGAGTATGAATTGTTAGGGGCACATTTGGCCCGTAGACTTAACACCCTCATATTTAATGAAATCATGTTTGAAAATACAATTCCATATCAGTATATGATAAACTTCGAGAGGTTTTACGCAAGCCGTTTTTGTTCGTAGAAAAAATGAACTCCAAACGTTGACAAATATAAGGATTTACACAAAAAATGGACTAAAATGACAAAAATCCTTACATAATTCAGTACATGAAATATTGATCGCATTCCTGTGCCATTGAGGTTTTGGCGCGAAAAGATAGCAATTTTATATACTGTAAACATATCAAAAATTTCATTACCACAAGCATGCACTTTATGCTACCTGTACCAAAACATGAAAATCAATTGACAAAAACTTGTCGATTTTCGGTTAATCTGGAAGATGTATGAAATCTATGGCGTCACAATCAAGATTTGATGATTTAACGACCTTTACTTGATTGTTCGTTTAAGCAATATATATATTAATTGCTATATATCGAGTAAAGTTAACAAGAAAATTTCGTTTGAAAAAATAATTCTGGGGCCAGATATGGCTCTTATCGTACATACTCCTTTGTTACAAAACTGAATTGATGAAAATTCCAATTTTTAATCAATTTTTGTCAAAATATTGAGTTAATTGGCTGTTAAATTACAAAATTATGATACAATTCATGCACCATTGTCATATACAACACACATTTTGCGTGTTCTGGTTATTTCTATGCGAAAATAGAAAAAAAAAAAATGACTAGTAATTATGTTGGATAGAGATTAGTTTCATCGATGTAGGAAGTTTATATTACTCCAAAATTGCTGTAGTTTGTACTAGTTGTAAAAGAAGATACTAAATGAGGACTTTCACATTTGAAGTGCTCATAGAAAAGTTGAGGCAAAATAAGGACAAAACTGTTTCGAAAACGAAAATATTCAAGTGGTAGTTTGGTCAGTCAAAACATATTAACATCGTGTTAACTAGAATCATTTTTAAGACAGGACATTTAATGAACTAAAAAACTATTGCAAAAATTATGAAATGAAAAATCACATTGGATTCTTTACACTACTGAAATTACACTATATCGAAAAAAAATCTTAAAATTCACGTTAACATTTTGTAGGGGTAAGTGTAAGGTTTTTCAATTTTTAGAACGTATTTGGTATAGAAAAGTATGGTAATGGTACTCATGCAGGACATTTGAAAAGCAATTGAAAGAAAAACTTTTGTCAAAAACGAATTTTTCCTGAATTCCGTTGAGTGGGTCTAGAAAGGAGACCTGTTCAAACGTTGCGTGCAGGGTATGCTCATGTTAACATGTTTTGTTTTGAAGAGGGGATCTAAGCTGACTTAAAATGTGAGTTGTGTTAAAAAATATGCAATGAAGTGGGGTTTTTTCCTGCACATGTACTAGATAATTTTTAAATTGAAACAAAATGTTGATTTTTCAATGGTTGTGGTGTTGTCGTTGACATAATATTTCAGTCAAATATCTAAATTAATCTCATTTGCCTGTTCTACATCATCGCCAATATAAACACTACCGATTAGAAGGAGCGGATAGTGTGTCAATTTGATTTCATACAAGTTATCAAATCATATCGACCAATTGTTGAACGACCAAAAAATTTTCGAAGTCGTACATATATTTTGGTGAATAGAAGTCGCCAGAGTCGTTAGCGTGCAGCAGAATATACCCGTTAGCGCACAACTATAGATTATCATTGAGTTCTAGCATTATATTTCGTGACAAAAGAGAAAGATAGCATTTAAAGTTCAGTTTATTACCAAAAATGTTCCAGAATTCGGTATCGAAATGTGCCAATGTTGTTATTTTTATACATTCTCAAGTAAATTATTTTAAGTAGTTAACGTGGTATTCAAAGAGGCACCTTTCATTGTGTTTCTAAATGAATTGTTTATTTGGGGGTTTCAACGGATTTAACGTTATTGTAATCGTACAAAAGAGAGGCAAAGTTTTGTCTTTTTTCGATTGAAGCAATTTCTCCAAAAATCATGTTGAGATAACGTGACAGCCAGCAAATACACTTTTGATATATATTACCATTGCAAAAGAGGCAAAACACTTAACACGTAATCGTGTTTTTTTTCATTGAATTTATTAGTTGGACTCCTTTTTGAGCATATATGCTCTCTGTATAATATCAGGAAATTTTCGTAGCGTTTTAATTTCAGTCCCACGAAGAGCAAAGAAGAGCCATAATGTCACTCTTTATAAAGTCCAGATCGAAGTCTTCATTTTTACGTCGTTTTCAGTAGTACTTCTTTATTCCGTTTCCTTGGAATTTGATTGCTTGTCATTGGGTCTGTCAATGCATTAAACGTTTAAAGTTTCATTCAATGTACTAATTTTGTCAATTTTTTTTCTTCCGACTCAGCTATGGGTGAATGACTAAGGACAAAAAATGACTAACCACTCCTTGACCAATCTTTCTAAATTACATTTTGTCTTATTTTTTCCTTCTCAAGAATGTGGTGATAGAGTTAGTATTCTACCTGTATTGGGTTTTATTTAATATGTATTTTTATACTACAGTGAAACTGGATAGAAAAATCCTACCGCTGGCTTATGCTAGTGCCTGTACCCAGTCCGGCTGTCCCGAGTTCCTATCGTTGCTTACGTTTGGTTGTTGTCATGTTTTTGTTTTTGTGTGCAGTTCCCTGGTAGATTGTGGCATGTGACTTTCAGCCAAGTGGATGTTTTCTGTTATCCTCTCTTTTAAATTCAGTTACTCTTTTATAATTGCAAAGTATTTGAGGGATTTTGAGTAAGGGTTTTTATTTCTAAACTATGAGGAGTTTAAGGGAGCCAAGTTCTTACTTTTATAAAGTATGTTAAACTTCATTTTTTGTTCCATTTTGAGGAGAAATGCTTCTCTGGATCTTAAACAAAATAGATCTACGTATTTTGCGTAGTTCATACCATTTCCAGAGATTTTAGGCAGAAGAGGTACATGCAACATTCAACTTTATCGAATACCTTACTATATCTCCTGTTACTCTATATCAACATACATACAAATTTCTTCGTCTTTAATTATGTTGAAATCCGACTTAGCTCTGCGTTTGCGTTAATCTTTTTGACAAATAATGATACTTAAATTTAAAACTTGATAAAATATAGTATCTAAGCATCCTTTGATGCTTAGACATTTCATTTTTGCATGCTGATTGCATCCATCATTATATTGATTGCTTTTAATAGGCTAACTTTTTAGTGAATATTTTTAACTAAAAGAATGGACATGTTGTGATTTACCTTTTTTCTTTAGTCATTTCAGAATTTCTATGGAACAAAGGCAGTAGAATACCGTTGGACTAATGGAAGTGATGATCACAAAAATCAAAGTCCAAAGACATGGCAAAAACGGCAACAAAGAAAACCAAGGACAAAACAAGGACGCGAGACTGACACAAGGCATTGAAACAAAAAATGCCATTAAGAAATAAAGGACTCATAGTATGAACTTCCATCTTAACCGGGACTGTTATCATGTGCTACGGAAGGGTAAGCATGTCTTGCTCCGCTAAGGGGTACCCGTAACAATATCAGAGAGTCAATCATAGCATTTCAATAATAGTAATAAAGACTCTGTCGTTCTTTTTGAAGTGGTCCGCTGGTAACAGTTAGGTATTTCTGTCAGATTTTCAGCCATTTCTGATTTCATCTATTCAATGTGTGACGGGTGCAACGCGTAGAGTATATGATGCTTACCTTTCCGAAAAATCTGATAATATTCCATGTTTTCAGTTGGAGTTCACACTATCATTGCTTTCGTCTTTTGTCTTGTCTTGTATATTACACTTTCAGTTTTTAGTTTTGTCTTCGTGTATGAAGTTTGTGGTACTTATTTGTCCTTTTAATTGTTCGAATACTTAAAATATTCGTAGAACCTTTTAAGCTTTAAACATTATTCTTTTCGATGAAGGCGTGCTATATATTTTAATTACTTTTGTCACGGGTTAGAAAATGACATTAACGAATCAGCCACCAAACAGATTTTTCAACACTATATTCAAGCTGGCTGTATGACGGGTGCCATGCGTGGAACAAATCCACCCGGAACACCCGATAATACTTTAAGATTGTGTAAGGGTTTACACTGCTGGTGATTAAGTTTTGTGGCGTTCTTGATTATTTTCGTTTTTATTTTGTTTGTGTCATGCTGTCTTAGTTGGTGTTGGATATGAATTGCAGTGTTTTTTTTTAATTTTGATTTTGAAATTTCCCCTTTTGTCATTATTGCTTCGGTATTCGTTTGCAGTTCTATCAAAATATTTTAATATTTTAACTCATTCATAAATTTATTCTATCCATTTTCATTAGCCTTTACACAATTCTCATGACATTCTATTTATTTTGTCACATAAGTTCACTGGAAAACATTCCATATGAACAACATATAAATAATTCAAAGAGGTTCAGTTTCTGTGTTTGATCATTTTATATCTTATCAATGAGATCAGCAAGCAACCATTTCTTTCACTTCTCTTTGTAAAAACCTTATATTATCCAAACGATATGTTACGAGTAGAATTTGATTAGTGGGACAGCCTTACTCTACAAGAAAATTAAACGCTACTCTATTGACATAGACGTTTATAATGTAAAGGCTTTTTTCTGTATGCATTATTGTTGGTGGTGGTGAGGTGTTTTTTATGTATCCAATTATCTTGATTTTGTCATGTCCCCAGACTTCGATTTTTCAAAATAACGTTTGATTTTTTATTATATGAATAAAGTTGTCTCTCGTTTCTTTGCATCATTTTACGCTTAAATTAAAGCATGCACCAATGAACACACCGGTTTTATTCATATCATTACGGAACATTGCGCTGTTATTTGGGAATCTTCAACCAGGGTAAATATTTGCATATAATGCTTTAAAATTTTATCTAAAATGTTAAAGTAAAAACTAAAAATTGCCAATCTGAAGCTGCCTAGTTGCCTTCGAATTATATCATCAGAATCCCCCCTTTCTGGCTTTACAGACTTTATAATACTATCCTTCGTTCCGTTCCACAATTTCAGAGGTAATCCATTAGTTAAAATTATTTATTTATATTTACAATTATTTCATTTTATTTTCGTGCGGAAAGTAATTCAATCAACTATTATTTTAATATGTAATTTAGTTTGTCCTCATTAATTTCTCATACGACCGTTTATAATCCCTGCTTTTAATGTAATTAAGTCGCCCAAACGAAGTTTGGCGACTTATTGTTTTTGCTCCGTTTCTTTTTATTATTATTATTATTCTTCCTCTTTTTCTTCCGTCATGAACTTGTCCCACCCGGTTTCAAAGACCATTGGTCCAATCTTAACCAAACTTCATAGGAAGATGGAACCCCATCCCAAGATGTGCATTCCAGTGTTTAGAATTTTCAAAATGGCCGCCGTTGCCATGGAAACTGAAAAAAGGCGGGATAATTAAAAGTGCTCCAAATCTCATGAAATTTGACAGGAAGGTTATGTATGAAGTGTAGAACATATTTTTAGAATGAAAAAATGTTAGGATGGCGATCCATGAGAAGTTTGGGCGACATTTGTGTTTCGCTTTGCGAACACAGTTATTACTTGTTAAATTTGTTCTTTTGTTATTCACAAAAGTACGTAACTGGAGGTTTCAAATATTAACTGAAACTCGATGTATTTTGTTATACTTTCCTGCAGATTATTGTTAATGCATATATTTATTTCTCTGTGAACTTCACCCCTTTGTTCCTTCGGTATTCTACTGCCGTTGTTTCTCTAATGATATGATAAGCTTTACCCGATATTGACCCGCTAGATAAATTTTCATATTCGACGTTTGTTATGTTTTGTTGCGTTCTTGTTTTTTTTGTTTATTTGTTTTGTATATGTCATGCTGTCTGAGCTCGTGTTGGATGTGATTTGCAGTGTTTTTTTTCCAATTTTGATTATAGAATTTTCCCTTTGCAGATTGATCAAAAACATTTGAATATTTTAACTCATGTATTTAATTTGTAAAGTAACTTTATTTTATCCATTATGAAGAGCATTTGGACAAATTTTCATAAAATCCTATTTATTTTGTTACATTTGTTCCCTGGAAAACATTCCTTATGCTCAACATATAAATAACTCAAAAAGGTTCAGTTTCTGTTTTAATCACTTATATCATATCAATGAGATACAGTTGGGTGCTGACGCAACATTCCATCCAAGTGCACTCCAAAAGCGTTTCTCTCGTGCACTTCGCGTGCACTTAGTGATTCCATGACAGCCTAGAGTGAACTTGTGATCACTTTCAAGTGCACTTGAAAAGAAGATGCGATCGCGGAAGTGATCGCAAAGTGCACGTGAAGTGAACTTCGTGGCAGCTTTGGATTGCTCTGAACGATTGGTCAGTTCAAAACACGTGATATAAATATGACGAAATTAACTTTAAGCAAAAAGTATGAAAGCTCGACGACTTAATTCTCTTTTAAATCTATTTTTGAAAATAAATGAAAACCAAACTGCCATTATAAACTATAGCGTTCTTTTGTTTTATTTATACATTCCATGCTTACATCACATTATATTCTTCATTAACATTTTATCGGGCCTATGATCATGATGGCGACATTAAATTTACATGTAAATTCCAAAAAAACTTTCTCGCAATACCAAATTTATGAATCTTTTGTCAAAAATGACCTCAAAAGTGGAAGATATTATTTGTCAGTGCTTATTTCAACTGTCATGATTGTCGCAACACAACATTTATATGTAAGTCTCTAAAAATTACCTTGTAAGATTGAAATATATTGAATTTCAGCTTTTTTTCTATTCTCTCGATACCAAATTTATCAATCTTTTTGTCAAAAATGACCTCAAAAGTGGGAGATATTCACAGTGAAGATATTATATGTTGGTGCTTATTTCAATTGCCACGACACAACATTTATATGCATTTTTCCCAAAATTACTTTATAAGATTGAAATATTTTGCATTTTAACTTTTTTCACCTCTCGGGATACCACATTTATACATCTTTTGTCAAGAATGTACTCAAAAGTGGGAGATATTATACTTTTGTGCTTATTTCAATTGTCGCGACACAACATTTTAATGCATTTTTTCCTGGACTGAAATATTTGCATTTTTACCTTTTATCCTTTCTCACAATACCAAATTTATACATCTTTTGTCAAAAATGTGTTCAAAAGTGGGAGACATTATATGTTGGTGCTGATTTCAATTATTGCGGCACAAGTTTTATATGTATTTTTCCTGAAATTACCTTATAAGATTGAAATATTTTGCATTTTAGCTTTTTTCCTTACTCGCGATACCAAATTTATACATCATTTGTCAAAAATGACCTCAAAAGTGGGAGATACTATATGTTGGTGCTTATTTCAATTATTGCAACAGAACAATTATATGTATTTTTCCCAAAAATACCTTATAAGATTGAAATATTTTGCATTTTAGCCTATTTCCATTCTCGCAATACCATATTTATACATCTTTTGTCAAAAATGTACTCCAAATTGGAGTTATTATGGTGCTGCTTATTAAAATTGTTACGACACAACATTTATATGTATTTTTCCTATAAAACCTTATAAGATTGAAATATTTTCCATTTTAGCTTTTTTCCTTTCTCGCGATTCCAAATTTATACATCTTTTGTCAAAAATGACCTCAAAAGTGGGAGATATTATTTGTCAGTGCTTATTTCAATTGTCATGACACATTATTTACCTTGTAAGATAGAAATATTTTGCATTTTAGCTTTTTTCCTTTCTCTCGATACCAAATCTATACATCCTTTGTCAAAAATGACCTCAGAAGTGGGATATATTATATGTCGGTGCATATTTCAATTGTCGCTTCACAACATTCAGATGTATTTTTTCCCAAATTACCTTATAAGACTGAAATATTTTGCATTTTAGCTATTTTCCTTTCTCGCGATACCAAATTTATGCATCTTTTGTCAAAAATGAATCCAAAAGTGGGAGATATTATCTGTTGGTGCTTATTTCAATTGTCGCGACACAACATTTACATGCATTTTTCTCAATATTACCTTATAAGATTGAAATATTTTGCATTTTAGCTTTTTGTCCTTTCTCGCGATACCAAATTTATACATCTTTTGTTAAAAATGACCTGAAAAGTGGGAGATATTATATGTTGGTGCTTATTTCAATTGTCCCGACACAACATTTACATGTATTTTTCTCAATATTACCTTATAAGATTGAAATATATTGCATTCTAGCTTTTTTCCTTTCTCGCGATACCAATTTTATACATCTTTTGTAAAAAATGACCTATAAAGTGGAAGATATTATATGTTGGTGCTGATATCAATTGTCCCGACACAACATTTACAGGTATTTTTTCTCAATATAACCTTATAAGATTGAAATATTTTGCATTTTAGCTTTTCCTTTCTCGCAATACCAAATGTATACATCTTTTGTTAAAAATAACCTCAACAGTGGGAGATATTATATGTCAGTGCTTATTTCAATTGTTGCGACACAACATTTATATGTATTTTTTCCAAAATTACCTAATAATTATTTTACGAAAGGATATGGAGTAAATGAGCATGAGATCATAACTCGTATGATAACTCCAACTGCAATAATTTAAATAAGCTGTATGGTCATTTCGGAAATTAATTCCTCATCAGCAGCACTAGAACCAAGCAAAGGACAGCCATAATTTCAAAAAATGTTTAAAATGCATAAACCCAACGAAATCCGAATAATCAGTAGTATCAAATATAGCTAAGGACGAAACTACGATGGAGGGAGTTAATCCTTCGATTTTAGAATTTGCATAAATTTAGATAATAGTAATTGAACAAAGTGTACACATGAGATATTATATCATGTACAAGTACACCATATCTAAGAAAAAAAAAGAGCATACATCTCTACCACGGGGAATTGTTTTACCAACTACACGCTGCAATAAAAGACAAACTCCTGTATTAAATATTTTACGAAAGGATATGGAGTAAATGAACATGAGATCATAACTCATATGATAACTCCAACTGCAATAATTTAAATGAGCTGTATGGCCATTTCGAATATTAATTCCTCATCAGCAGCACTCGAACCAAACAAAGGACAGCCGTAATTTCAAAAAATGTTTTAAATGCATAAAACCCAACGAAATCCGAATAATCAGTAATATCAAATATAGCTAAGGATAAAACTACGATGGAGGAAGTTAATTCTTCGGTTTTAGAATTTGCATAAATTTAGATAATAGTAATTGAACAAAGAGTACACATGAGATATTATATCATGTACACGTACACCATATCTATGAAAAATAAAGAGCATGTATCTCTACCATGGGGAATTGTTTTACCAACTCCACGCTGCAATAAAAGACAAACTGCTGTATTAAATATTTTACGAAAGGATATGGAGTAAATGAACATGAGATCATAACTCACATAATAACTCCAACTGCAATAATTTAAATGAGCTGTATGGCCATTTCGGAAATTAATTCCTCATCAGCAGCACTAGAACCAAACAAAGGACAGCCATAATTTCAAAAAAAAATGTTTAAAATGCATAAAACCCAACGAAATCCGAATAATCAGTAATATCAAATATA
Organism: Modiolus philippinarum; assembly: GCA_002080025.1. Classification (NCBI taxonomy): domain Eukaryota; kingdom Metazoa; phylum Mollusca; class Bivalvia; order Mytilida; family Modiolidae; genus Modiolus; species Modiolus philippinarum. The sequence continues at coordinate 98,827 of MJUU01048067.1, read as the reverse complement.
GCTAAGGATGAAACTACGATGGAGGGAGTTAATCTTTCTGTTTTAGATTTTGCATAAATTTAGATAATAGTAATTGAACAAAGTGTACACATGAGGTATTATCTCATGTACAAGTACACCATATCTAAGAAAAATAAATAGCATACATCATACTCTGGGAATTGTTTTACCAACTCCATGCTGCAATAAAAGACAAACTCCTGTATTAAATATTTTACGAAAGGATATGGAGTAAATGAACATGAAATCATAACTCATATAATAACTCCAACTGCAATAACTTAAATGAGATCCATGGCCATTTCGAAAATTAATTCCTCATCAGCAGCACTAGAACAAAACAAAGGACAGCCATAATTTCAAAAAATGTTTAAAATGCAGAAAACCCAACGAAATCCGAATAATCAGTAATATCAAATATAGCTACGCACGAAACTACGATGGAGGGAGTTAATCTTTCTGTTATAGATTTTGCATAAATTTAGATAATAGTAATTGAACAAAGTGTACACATGATATATTATCTCATGTACAAGTACACCATATCTAAGAAAAATAAAGAGCATACATCTCTACCACGGGGAATTGTTTTACCAACTCCACGCTGCAATAAAAGACAAACTCCTGTATTAAATATTTTACGAAAGGATATGGAGTAAATGAACATGAGATCATAACTCATAATCACAGTAACTTCGGTATTTAGTTATATGATAACTCTACCTGCAATAATTTAAATGAGCTGTATGGCCATTTCGGAAATTAATTCCTCATCAGCAGCACTAGAACCAAACAAAGGACAGCCATAATTTCAAAAAAATTTTAAAATGCATAAAATACATAAAGACTGAAATATATTGCATTTTAGCTGTTTTCCTTTGTTGCGATACCTAATTTATGCATCTTTTGTCAAAAATGATTCCAAAAAGTGGGAGATATTATGTTAGTGCTTATTTCAGTTGTCGCGGCACAACATTTATATGTTTTTTTCCCCAAAATTACCTTACATAAAACTTAAAATATTAATGAATTATTTTGTACATTTGTAAAAGTTTAGTATAAACCTGACTTTTCAAAGATTTACAAAAAGCTATATCACAACTGGGACTAATATAACCTGTTATATTAGTCCCAGATCACAACATATCAAACCACTTCAAAAGGATATGATAAAATAAAATATTTTAAAAATTGAGTTATTTTCCGGGGTTATTTTGGTCATTTGTAAAGATTTAGTATAAATCACATAATGAGAACCTGACTCTTTGTGATTAAGATTGTGTTAATGGGGTATACGTGGGAAGTGCGGCTTGCCTTTTCAAGCGAGAGTTAAACGGGATTGAGGCAATAAAATCGTTGAAAAACGGACCTGAAAACGGGGAAAGGGTGTCCAGTATTGAAAATTAAACCCGTGAAACGGAAAAGTGACCTCTTTTAAAAGCCAGATTTAAGTCTTGTGAAATATTCCCCGCGTCTTTGGGGTCATACTAAAAAGCGCCCGGGAGCGCCCGGGGAAAGAAAAAAGTGCCCGGGAGGATTTTTCAAATTTATATAAAATGATGTACCTACGAAATTACAAAATATATGATGTAGATACACTAGGAATCGTAATATCTGTATACTTTGCTAGAAATTCCTGCCAAATCGCGGATTACGTTCTCTAATTTTTTGCCAGCTGAATGATTACAACTCAAGACGGGTTCAACTATGAGGGGCAACAAAACCATCTCTCAACTATCTAATGTTATTTAACACAGTGCAGTGCTTACCATTAAACACTTTAAGAACACTAGCTAGGCACGATGAAAAAGATACCATGTTCATTCCCTCAACATGTACTGTGATGTTTTACTATCTAGATCAACGATTATAAGTGCTTAGACTCCTATGGAACCAAGTTATTCATATTTGATTTTGTACTTGAACGAACTAACAATTATAAAAATATAAGGGACTGCAAAGATCCGATTTGATGATGGATTTTTTTATGTTTGGGTTCTAGTGCTGCTGATGAGGTATAATTTTCCAAAATGGCCATACAGCTCTTATAAATTATTGCAGTTGGCTTCAAAATATGTTTTATGGTCTCATGTTTATTTACTGAATATTCTTTCATAAAATATTTAATATTAAAGAACATTAAACATGCATCAGTATTCTTTTGTACATTGTACTATTTTTAATGATTGGAGAACGCAGACCTCGACGAAGACAAACTCGGAAATGAAAATAAATAACGAGATACCCAGCATTGACAAACGTTCCCAAATTTTCCAACTGTGTTAATGCATAAAGTGATGGTTTATTTTTTTATTCAATAACCAAGCAATTTTTCATGTAAAATCGTGACTTTACTTGTGCTACGATAGATTAGCACGCCTTTAATTTGGTGTAATTGTACAAGTCAGGAAGACACACATGACTTTCTAAAATTACGATTTTATGTGAGAAATGAAATAAAATAACCATTAAAGCGAAAAAGATTCACATGAAACGTCTATAGTGACAGAAAGCTACGGCAAACAACACAATTTTTAACATATTTATATACCCCGGGCGCTTTTTTACTTCTCCCGGGCGCTTTTACCTTCCCGGGCGCTATCGGGCGCTTTTTAGTATGACCACGTCTTTGGAACAGAAAATCGGCAAATATACGGCATTTCGGGAAATGGATCTACAAACTGTCTTTTAAATATGCTCAATGAAAATGTATAGTATATTTTCCCCAACCGATAAACAGAATTAGCCTCTTAAGTGTATTCGATCAGATTATGAAGTGCTGAATTTCGAACTGTTGTCTGACTGGAATACACGTTCTTATAATTCTACACGTCTGTTCTCATTTTTGTAGCGGGAAAATATTATCTGACTTGCTTTATATTTTATATATAACTGCATTGGTATTTTTTCGCATTTGCTTATCCAAAAGAACGCTACGTGGAAATATTTTTTTTTATTACCTCAGCTATCGCTTAAAATGCGATTTTACTATATAATATACCTCGTTTTAAGTACTGATAGTCGCGACAGCTTTCAAGTGCACTTGAAGTTCACTAGTGAACGCGAAAATACCTGTCATGGAAAAGCTACCTATTCCAAAAAAGTGAACTTCGCGACAGCTAAGAGAACGCGAAGTGCACTTGAAAAGTGATCTTCAAGTTCACTTTAAGTACACTTTTTGGAACGTTGCGTCTGCACCCATCTGTAAGAAACCAATCATTCATTTCATTTCATCTTCTAAAAAACCCTATATTAACCAAACGGTATGTTACGGGTAGAATTTGGTGTTTATCATTCAATATTAGAGAAACAGATTACACCACTTCATCCTGATTATTACCATATTAACATGCAATTGAGTCTGTAAGCGTCGTTATGTGACCACCGAGAATCAACGATAAACAGGCAATTTGAAAACTTTTCCCGCCCTATATACTTTCGAAAATATTAAATGAACTTTCTTTCACATGCTAATTTTTGGACTGTCTCGTGAGTAGTTAATCAGTTCTTTCTAGACCCAGTGGGCAAACGCTTAATTACTTTTATCTTTTTTCTACCCTATTCATTAAGGACAAATGACCAGATGCTGCTGAAGGCTATCACCATTTGTGTGCAACTGACAAGATTTTGATGTATCTTTTGCTGAGGTACTTTAATTGGGTTAGCCTTTTTTTAATTTTCACCTCTCTAAAACTTTATTTTACTATGGAATCATTGACCGGTTTAATCCTAATTCTAGAATACTTATATTAATTCTAATCTTTTGACATGAACTGAAAATATATAAGATATTTTGTTGTCGTTGTTATTGGAAATTTAGTGTTTGATAAGTCCATATTAATTGTTCGCTTTTCTTTATTGCCAGATATGTGCTAGTTTAGTTATATGTGAGATAGTTTCTGTTCACTTAGGTCTCTTCATTTATCATGTTTATCCAAGCTTTTAATAGGCTTAAATTTTAAAACTATATCATCCCCTTTTCCCTTTTCTTTTTCTTCTTTTTCGCCTTTTAAAAACACATGGTCTTTCAGTAATGGTACAAAATTGTACAGTGACACTTTTTTGTCTATTGTATCATCTTATATTCAGATGACCTATGACGCGGTATGTCCTGCAGATCGAAAAATCAAATTAAAGTAAAAAAATTCTCATAAGGAACATTTTAAGATGATGCTCCAGTTGAAGCTTAACATTCTACATTTTTGTCCTGCATGGTTGCCTAGGTCCGTTTTGGTACATTCACAAGGCGATGTCCTGTTTATGGTGCATATGTTCCACACCATACGCGTATTCTAATCTTACGCGTACGGTCCGGACCATACGAGTATTTTTTTTTCAAAATACCCATACGGTCGGACTATTCACGTATGGTCCGACCGTACACGTACCGTCTGACTACTTCAAAGTCTCCCGTACTCTTGGATAATATATAAATTAAATAATGAAATGTATTCAATATTAATTAGTGAATTAAGCACTTGATGTTTAGAAATATCTAAGACTTTATAAAAATTGTTATTTTAAAGAAAATAGGAAAAAATAAGAATTAGTCGAATTATTTTTTGGAGATGACTTTGTGAAGTTGACATATTAATTGGACATTATTTGAGATAAAGTAATAAAAAACAAACAAAACAACAAAACTAGTGTTTCGTCAAAAAATGGGATGATTGGAATTAAATATATGGTCCTCTTGTCTGAAAATCCTCAGAAAAATTCATTGAATACCACCTCTAAAGAACAACAACATGTTTCCTAAAAAGGGTGCAAAATTTCGTAAAGGGGCAGCTGAAAAATATAACAGCGGAAATAATATAGTGTTCCAAAAAGGAATACCCTCTGTCCATGAACAAAACTTCTTAAAGTAAAAAAGGAAGTTAATGTATGACCTTTAAAATTTATGTTAAAAATTTGTTTGTTTTTTTTTTTCGTTTTTTTTTTTAAATTTCACTACTTCTATTATTATATTTCACTTATATTATTAATTTATGATTTCATAAAGACCTAATAATTTATACGGTTTTCAGTGGTAGTTAGTGCTATCAGTTTTGACTGTAACTTACTTCTTTTTCTGAATAACAAATGTAGTTTCTGTCTTTTTCTTTGTACTCATACGGTCTAAATATACGCGTTTGGTCCAGTTCGTAGCAGACCGTACACGTATACTCATACGATCCGACCGTACGCGTATGGTCCGACCTTACTTTAAACATATTTATTAGTAAATATTACAAGTATCAATATACAATTACAACAGGAAAAAATATAGCAGGATTTGGTAACAAGCTAAATTTAGCTGTTTCAAAATCATCTCCTAAAGACCCATACCTTAGGCGTACGGTCGGACCATATGAGCATACGCATACGGTCTGGACCGTACGCGTACGGTCCAAATTGGCGTATGGTCTGTAACACATACACTCCTCCAAATACGATCTTGCTACGGGCGTGATGTTTTAGTATATGCTTCATTTGTCGATTGGTTAATATTATGAATTTTAATCTAACAAGACTTGTTGCATTAAACCCAAAAGAAATATTTGAAATAAATTGTTAATACACTGCTAATTTCTCTTCGGTGTTTACAAACAAAAAGTCCTTGATAACAATTGTTAACCCCGAACGAGTACGCCTCGCTATTATTAGGTAGGTCAACTCGGGTCATCTAATTCATTTAATTACTTGGTTGTACCTTAACCAGAACAATCCAACACTTAGAAATTTTCACCCGTTTGAAACAAAATTGTGAAGTTGCAAATGACTGCAGACTTTTGTGCATGTCGTAAACGGCGAATTCAACGTTTTTCAGTTATGCATGGTCTTTCTTGATATACATAACAAATATGATAAAGATTAGGTTAAAATAGAGCTGAAATTGGGAGTTTTTCATTATCTAAAGGAGGTGAAACCGACTTTCAGAAACAATTACAAAGTATATCGGTTCTAAGTATTTGGAATTACTTAAAATTACTAACCATGATTGGAAATTACTTAAAATAATGACAAATATAATTACTAAAAATTAGTAAAAGTATTACTTTTGTTAAGGAATTTTAAGTAATATTTTTTAGAGTGAATAGACATCTATCTAGTAAAATACACTGAAAATGTCTCAGTCTTTTTAAGGGTTAGAATGTTGATAAAATCAGTATAAAATTATGATTGCATATTGGAAATCGCATACATAGAGTTTTATATATAACTAAACAATTTGAGCACTCCTAAATAAAAAAACTGCATTAGGATGCATGAATCAAAAATAAAATATAAAATTTTATAATATCATTAATAGAAAAAATGGTATTCGTTTACAAGTTAGATCTACTAAATAAAGCATATGATTAACACTGAACATAATATGCATATTTAAAGTCAACTGGTTAAAAAACTTTTGCCTAAATCTTGATAAAAACTAAATTATCTCATCACCTTTGTCGCAGAAGAAAACATCCATTGAAGATGAAAGGCTGATGTTCAATTTGTTTAAGAACTACATATTGCATTTTATCTTATTATAGTAAATTGTTACTTTTTCGGAAAAAAAAAATAAATTATATTTAAAAAAAAGATGAATACTGTGTTCCACAGTTTGACAACACGTCTAAATCATTTTTTTTGTTGTTGTTGTTTTCTTTTTTTACTTTGAATGTTCAAAAACATGATTGTCGTATTTTTCCATTAATTTCCTTTTACATATCATTACAGTTTTCTTCAATGGGGTTTAATAGTTCCACTTCCGCCAATATATGCCACCAGAAGTTTTGTATCCATATTTTCCATTTAAGCTAGCTTAATACCAGCTTTTATACCACCATCCTTCCTTCCATCGGCAGCACAGTGACTTGTAGATTTTAAATCGTTGTCAACATCAATGGAACTGAACTGCATGCCATTATGATACTTCATTGAGTCTCCTGAAATAGTTGATCACAAGTAAGGTATGTAAAAGTCGTTTTAGAGCGCGATTTGTAAAACCGTTCCATGTCATAGTCGGGACGTGATAACATGAAATAAGGGACCCTACCTGGTTTAAGTTAAAAAGAATAGATTATTGCAAGCGGGCTCTATGCGAATAAAAACATGGTCAGACCTTATATTTGTCAATATTTCATAATCTTTTTTTCTATTCTAATATATTTATCAAGCACTTTGAACATTCGAAGCGGCTCTTAGAGGGTAATATTGGGTTTGACACTAGAAATAAAATATGTCGAAAAACTGGATACAACAACACATGAATCGACATAGAGAATTCTATATCCGTTATTTTATTTATAAATTGTGACTCATAAGCTTATGTTATGAAAATACGGGAAAGTTACGGAATAAATGTGATTTGGTTGCATTTCTGATTTATATGACTGCTTCATTATGTTACAGTTGAGGGAAAAAAAGGAATAAAAACTCACATTTATAATTTTATAAACGTTAACAAGTGAACATTGTATAATTAAATTGTAGAGCATGATATGCGACACAGATAAAATTTCATAAAAAGGAAGACACTCGTTGCTAGGTTACAGTTATGTTAATTTCAGTTCCGAGTCCTAAATTCAGTAAATTTATATAATTGTAATTATTTGATGCAGCTTTTTGTGTGATTCATTTCTAATCTATTTTGCACAAAATATGCAGTAAATAAACATTGAGTGAATGAAATGCGAAACTATTTATTACCTTAAATAAACATGCGTTTAAAAAATGTTGAAATTATGACATAGCTATGTTTCCAATGCAAAAGAAGAGCGTCATATTAGAATATAGTAAAAAGATGCAGTATTTAAACATGTTAACCCCAGAAAAATCTGGGCCTTTACTGTTTTTGAATTTTTATGCAAATGATATGCAATTGAGCTAAAGGCTGATGTTGATAATGGTAGATAATTATAAACCAAGTATAGGGGAGCACGGGGTAGGGTGGTTGGGGTGACAAGGTAGGAGTGAGTGGGCGGGATACATGTCAAAACATGGATACTCCATAGAAAAACGCTAATTTGATCATTTTCGACCTTGTTATTGACCAGGAGGATAGTATGACATTGATAGACCCGGTTTGTTGTGGTCTTTGAAAGTATTCAAAATATCTCTGCACATTGGCATCCTAATTTTGTAGGTTAAGGTCTGGCAATGGGCTATGTATGGGTTGTGATCCACCACAAAATCTTCAAAATTTACGATTTTCAGCTCTGAATGGCCTCAGTACCAGAAGTACGTTTCAGATAGCTCTAATTATGTCAAAAGTGAGAGAGGATACTTAATTAAGAATATGTGCAACTTTATTGTATAAATGGGGTTCTTAGTTTTTATTTTTTAAAATAGGTTGCCTACCCAAACAAAATGACATTTTAAGTTTCTTTCCTTTCCTGGGCCTATTTTTTTTCAACAAACAAGGTTATACAATTTTTCAAAGCTGTTATAATTTAGTCCGACATTGTACCCAGATTTCAATCTTTAACATGAACCCCAGTAAAATGAATTTTCCGTGAATGGAGTGTAGTCAGTGACAGAAATGCAAACACAGTCTAAAAGCGACAAATATCTCGTTCAGCGTAGTTAGAGTGAGAAGCAAATCACGTTAAAAATTTACAATGTGGCCATATGTGTTTTCAGGTTTCAGCCAAAAACATATTCTAACAAAAAAGTGTCTTTACTGTGTGACCCATCACCAGAATTCACAATAGAAACTGAATCGAAAATGTTTCCCAACAATTGAAAAAATCTATATAAGCAATGATGAGATATGGAGTAAATGCACATGAGACAAAATCTCTACAAATACATGGTAAAACAAAGGAATGCCACAACGCTTTTATTGTTGTTCTTCATCTTGAAGTCACCATGAGGCCTTCAACAAAAAGCTTTGCTCTTACCTCATAGGTAAATTTAAAACGGTCCCTAGCACCGGTTTTAGCGGAATGTGTTGCTCATTGTCGAGCAATGGTACATCCATGCTGTTTGTAATTCATGAATGAAGGGTTGTTAGTAAAGAATAAATTAACTGACATCTAACTACGCTGTCATACATATATATATATATATATATATATATGTGTGTGTGGAATGTGGCGTTCAAATGTTTCTTTCAAGCGTTATATTTTCTTTTTTGTAAAAAATACAAATTTCGAGTGCAATTGATATACTAAGGTGTATTCAAAATGAATTGAGACTTACAAATTTTTCCAATAATTTGTTGTTATATCTGTTTAGCACAAAACTAATGATATTGTATTTCATTTTGAAATATTTTCTAGTATCTTTGAAATAAACAGAAAATCATTCAACATGTTCAACAATTGTTTAACAAAACAAAAAAAAAAATAAATAAATAAATAAATTGGAATAATAAAAAATACAAAAAACAAACGAACAAACACAAAACAAAACAAAAAGGAAATCCAAAAAAAAANAAAAAAAAAAAAGAAGCAAAGTCAAAAACAAAAACAAAATAGAATAGTAAATTTAGAAAAAAAAAATAGAAAGTGCAATTTCTGTAATTAATCCAACCAAATAAATCAGGAAGGTTATCAGAAATCTGATTGATCAGCGTAAGAAAGAATTCATTTACGAAATTGACCACAAAAACGAAAATTTCAGATACACAAAAACGGTAAAAACAAGAAAACCTCCCTTTGGGCACGAAGATTTTGTTTAGTTTAGACAGAGATTCAGCTTAAAAAATTCAAAATATAGAGAAAATTCGTACAAAGAGTCTTTACATTGTGTTTTGTTTAAAAGAATCTTCAGTTTAGACGGGCTTTACAGTAAAACCTGAAAACTGAGTATAAACTGTGTTTTTTTCAATTCAATGATAATCGTAAACGATATTGCCCAATAGTAAATGGTCTACATTTAGGTATACATAAAAAAGCCATTGTGATTCTAGGAAACATGTCTTGAAATAGCGATGTCTTTTCATTCTGAATCTCGTTATAAGTCGATATTATTTGGTTTCGTTTATAGGCCATGGGCTGAAATCACTTTCCGTGAACCCCCCCCCCCCACACACACACACACACTTATGATCCAGACCGATTTTTTTCAGTCCTTTTATATCCCCTCTTCAAAATAAAACATGTTAACACGAATATAGCCTGTACGCATAGACAGTATAGGGCCACTTTTATAGTACACCACACACAAAATTCTTGTATTTTAGTTTTAGTCTTCATTTTATCTTCTAAGGTCCATAATTTTTATGTAGATAAGTAAGACGTACTGAAATTTGGTATCAAATTGAAGCTTATTTAATAAACTTTACAATGAACACAAGTTCGGGCACATTTCGCTATTTTAATGATCTGTGGATGCATAAAATATACCCCACTCCTGCCAAAAATAGCGAAAATGACGATTGTTAAGCTTTCAATTCCTTTCAGATAAATAAATCTCATCATTTGATCTAGTTTTTATGCCTAATTTCTCAGTTGTTATACAATGTTGAAAAAATAAGACCATCAAAGTCCTAAAAATTTGGATTTTCGGTCTAAAATGTTTGAAAAATTGAAATTTTTGGAATTTTAGATATTTTCACAATTTCGTCTTTCTTACTTCTGGATCGTATAAATATGAATATATATCTAATAATTGCCAATGCAATAATGATTTATGATATGTAAGCAACAAATAACGTGAAAGAATTTTAGAGTCAGTCTAACAGTGGGATCAGAAATGCCAAAATTAGCACCCCTTCCCCTTAAAATCAAGACAAAATTTAAAGTATTCAGGCTCTAAATGATAAAAAGATAATGTCTAATGCAAATTATTGTGTGTATTTCACTAAAGCTGACATGCAGAAGCCCATTAATGTAGATTCAAACTTTTTAGGGGCCTTTTTTGGCCCTTCTGCTCGAAATGTTATAAAAAATGGGAATTTTCCGTTTTTCAGAATTATTGCTAATTTGATTCAGAGATGTAAAAACTTCACGAATTTGGTATCTAACGTAAAAATATTGATGAAATATTGTTTCACTATATCTAAGCTATTAGAAAGTATGCTTTTGAACATTTTAAACTCACTAAACTCTCTCAAATTGCAAACATACTACCCCCCTCCAAAAAAAAAAAAAAAACACAACATTTATTTCATTTTATTCAGCTTGAAAAGCCTGAACATTGTATAATGGTCCAATAATATAACATTTCAAACACAAAATGCACAGAGACTTCCATATGTAACAAATAAGATCATGCGCGTTGTTAATGGGCAGAAATACAGAAATTAAATTTTGAATTTTGTAACATTCTAAAAGGCTGAAAATTTCGATTTTTCACCAATTTTGTACCAAATATTGAGTTTACTTTGGAAAGTGGGACTTAAAATGACAAATCATGATAAGTTTTACATGATAACATTTTTATATGCAATGCAGACTTTGCGGATTTTGTTATTTTTAAGAGAATATAGACAAAAAAATGACTACTTTAGGGTGAATTTGTTGGGGTAGGGGTAAGATTTTAGGTATTTAGAGTCACATTAAACACTCTATGCTTTTCTAAACAATATTTTAATACAACTTATGTATCGCACAGAACAATAAAATGGCAAATCTGCCGACATTTCATCCAGATTTGACATATATTACGACTAAACAGTGAACGTTGGACAAATTTGAAATACAAAAAAAACCATTTTTCATCAAAGAGGCCGATGCCTTTGCTGGTGGACTGTAAGTTCCCGAGGGTATTCACCAACCCAGCAGTCAGTACTTCGGTGCTGACCCGAAAACCGATTTTATTATAAAACTTGCAATATCTAAATTTTACAAAATTGTGTTTAAAACTAAGAAGTATCTCCCTCATGCATAGCTCTGTCCTTAGCTGAATTTTGGCTTTTCTATTTAGATCCTTTTGGTTATTTGTTCTCTATCAGCTTTAAATGTGTTTATGGACTTCCAAATGTTTCGATTTTATCTGCACTGAAGAGACATAAGTTGTCGAAATGCTCATATGCAGAACCTAAATTAACAGTAACTTCGGTATTGTGTTATTTGGGGCAAAATATTGAGTTTAAGTCAACAAATGCTTGTTAAAATACCAAGTCATGATATTATTCATGCAACATTGTCATATATAACACACATTATTCGTGTTCTTGTTTTTTTATGCGAACAAAGACATAAAATTGACAATTTTAGGGGAAATTTGTTGGAATAGGGGTAAGATTTTCGGTATTCAGAGTCACATTAAATACTCCTTCATTTTTTAAACACTGTTTCTAGACAACTAATATACCCCTTAGAACAATAAATTGGCATATCTCCAGATATATCCTCTAGACTTGACATATTTAACGGGTTAACAGTGAACTTTGACCAAATCTGAAATGTTGAAAAATTCCCTTTTTTCCTCAATTTTGGGCTCAATGTTGAGTTTAAGTCAACAAATGGCTGTTAAAATATCAAATCGTAATGCAATTAATGCAACATTGTGATACTAAACACGCATTTGGGGGTTTGAGTTAATTTTATGCGAACATAGACAAAACATTGACAATTTTAGGGAAAATTTGTTGGGGTAGGGGTAATATTTTCGGTATTTAAAGTCACATTTAACAGTCCTTGTTTTTCTAAACAATGTTTTAAGACAACTAATGAATCGCTTAGATCAATTAGAAGGCAAATCTGCAGATATATCCTCCGAATTTGACATATTTAACGATTTAACATTGGACTTTTGACAAATCTGAAATGTTGAAAATTCCCATTTTTCATTGATTTTGGGATAAATATTGAGTTTAAGTCGACAAATGGCTGTTAAGATAGCAAGTCATTAAGAAATTCATGCAACTTTGTCTGATACAACACACATTTTGCGTGTTCTGGCTATTTTTATGCGAACATTGAGAAAAACAATTAACAATTGTTAAGAATTCTGCATCCATGGCAAGAAAAGACATGGATGTGGCGATGTTCCACATTTAGGAAAGAATTCCGCTCAAACTGGTGCTAGGGGTCGTATAGAAGTTATTATGAGGCATGAGCAAAGCTTATTGTTGAAGGTTTTATGGTGACTTCAAAATTAAGAACAGCAATAAAAGCATTGTTTATTTGCTTTGACATTCCATACATTTGTTGAGACTTTGTCTCATCTGTATTTACTCTATATCTTTTCATTATTTTTTTTCAAATTATTCCTCACTGACCGTGTGACGAGTGCTGTATAGAGAGCAGGAAATGCTTACCCTTCCGGGTCACTCTGTTTTTTGAGAGTTCACACTATTAGTGCTTTAATTTTTTGTGTTGGAAATGTAGTGTTGGTGTATTTTTTGGGCATGTAGTGTCTTTTGTCTTCCGTCTTCTCGTGTTTTTGCTTTTGCCTTGCCTCTTGACTTTGATTTATGCAATCTTGTGCTTTGTTCCTTTGGTACTCTACTGCCGTTGTTTTGATTATACAGCACCAATGACTCCATTTCCCCCAAGTGACCCTTGCATAACAACTTTTAAATTGTAGCCATAGGAGAGGCATGCTCTGGTGTTGACGCTTGAAAAACTTTTCGCAGTATCGTATCAGCAGTAACTACATGTTGAACAACGCTACAATGTTATTTCTTGGTTATTCAGGGAAACAAGACCTCAATGAACAATAATTTTTATCTTTTGCCCGACAAAAAAATTCAGGGAACACATCACAACATTCAGACGACCATAGGGTACTCATCGAGTTACGTGCATCCACAGTCAATTAAAGCGACATTTTCCATCAATCTTAAAAAATTTTACGGGATAATGTCAGACATCGTAAAAGATAGCTGATAAAGTGCGCACTACATTATGATGGAACTTCATATATGACATCCAATATAAATAAGGGTCCTTAATGTTAGCATTTTGGGCCAGCACCAAAGTTGCTACTGGGTTGGTGAATAGACTACTATGTTGGTGAATACCTTCGGAGACTTTTAGCCCGGTTGATTTAATAACATAATCGGCCCGGTTGATGAAATAACGAAACACCGAAGTAATTGTAAATTTGTATCTGCACGTACGCATTTTTCCAGTTTGTGTCTCTTCAGTTCAGATAAAATATTGAATAAAGTCTTAAAGAAATGTTGATGTGAGAAATACATCGACAAACGAACGAGGAAAGGGGAAATTCTTAAATCAAAAATTACGGCAATGATTCTCCATCAGCTCACCAATGACTGTAAAGTACAAAGATACCTTTGTGCATAATAGGGTTTGCAAGTCTCGTTCTTCTTTCGCTTATTCGGACACATATGACGTCACTACTCAAAACACGCATTCAATACTTCAATCGATTTCACTTACGGGACTCTTTTCTCAATGTCACAAAGTCTGGGTCGATTAGACTCTTTACTTTGGGATATGTACCATAACTGGAAGAGTCTAGTTGATAGAAACTACGTGTCTCCACGAAAATCGTTATTTTATTTAATTTGTACGTAAGTTTAGGTAATAAAGGTAATAATTTATAAATGTAAAAATAGGCTGGTTAATTGAAAATGAATCCGATGGTCAATTTGACCTGAAAATCGAAAACCCCAAAATTCCACCATAGTACCAAATAACGGCAGTAGAATACCGAAGGAACAAGGGAAGCGATATAAGCAATGGTACCCGGGAACAATGTGTCTCATTCCTTACAGACACTATAGACTGTAAATATTTCCTTACGCTGAGCATGTGTTCCCTGTAGTTACCTATCATCAGCAGCTTTAGAATCAAATAATGCTGGTAGCTTTAATCAAAAATAAGTAAGAAAGGAGTACTCATTGCTAAAATTTGTCAGATAAATTTGACTACTGGGCTAGAATAAAGTTTGGATGGTTCATGACTGCTTATAGAACGTATTAAAAATCAGATATATAGAGTATTCTAAACGGTTTTAACATTTCTAATAACTTTTAAAAAATATTAAATACTATTTTAGCATACATAATTCAAAAACAAAATCTAAAATTTGAGTCAATTTTACATTTTTGAATGATGGGAAAATTGTATTATTTACAAGGTAAAGCAACTTAATAAAGCATATTTAACATAACATACATATTAAAAGTCAACTGGTTCATGAAACGTTTCCCTTCATCTTGATAAAAACTAAATAATTTCATCACCTTCGACGCAGAAGATAACATCCGTTATGGAACAAAGGTGAATGATTAATGTTTTAAGGAAATGCACATTGTACTTAATCTTATTATTGTATATTAGTGTCTTGAACAAAAAAGGATACTATGTACTTCTTAAGTTCAACTGTTCTTCAAGGTGAAGAACAACAATAAAAGAGTGGTTCCATTGTTCGATTTACCATGTATTTGTAGAGATTTTGTCTCAATTGCATTTACTCCATATCTCTTGTCGATTGCTAATATACTTAAGTTTAACTGCATCTTCTCAATTTTATTATTTGCTTTTTATTATTTTTTTCTCGTTAGATATGTCTAGTACATTACTTGTCAAAACAGTAAACATGGTTGTGTTCTTTTTTAAAATCATTTTCTTTTACACATCATTACAGTTTTCTTCAATGGGGTATAAGACTTCCAAGTCCGCCAACATATGCCACCATCATCTTTGGATGAGAACGAAAGTCCATATTTTCCATTTAAGTTAGCAAAAACACATGATTTATACCACCATCCGCCAAACTTGTCATCTCTAGCACAGTGCCTATCAGAACTTATATCGTTGTCAACATCAATGGCACTAAACTGCATACCATTATGTCTTTCCATGGAGTCTCCTAAAATAATTGATCACAATCACAAGTAAAGCATGAAAGTCTGGTTAGAAGCCATTGAAGTCTACGAGATGCAAACACATGATCCGTGAAAAAAAAAAATTCCCTCACATAGTCGGGGGACTGAAAAGCATGGTTATATAAAATAAGAACCCCAGCAGATTTAAGCATAATACAAAGAAGCAGCTTTAAAAAGACAAATCACGTTAAATAAAATAGAGTCTGGTCGCTTTGTTTTCAGGTACCAGTTGCTAGACAAAACATACTGTAATAGGGTCCTTTTGAGTTACGAGACCGTAAAACATTCAACGAATTCTAATTCGGCAATGTCTCGACGAAAATAAAAAAAAAAAA
>MJUU01048067.1:58468-82681 GCA_002080025.1 Modiolus philippinarum | reverse complement strand
AAAAAAAAAAAAAAAAAAAATCCAAAAAAAATACCGGTAAATTGTTGCTTTGAAATTTTCATTTCAAACCTTTTACTTTAGAAATTAGGAAGGTTATCAAAAATTTAATTGTTCAGCATAATCAGGACTTTATTTACAACATTTATGACAAAAATACTACAGGTATTCAAAACTAACCAAACCCCTGTTTAGACAGGCATTCAGCTTATACATACTTAAAATATATAGATATTCATATAGAAGGTCTCTGTGTTTGGTTCAAAAGGATTTTCAGCTTGAACATATACCACCTGAAAGTTAAGTATAAACCGTGTTATTTTTTAGCTCAAATATGATCATAAGTAAACATTGCTTAAAACATTTCCCAAAAGTAAATGCTCTACACTCTACATCTTTGTTTGCAATAAAAGCCATTTTGCTATTCGATTAATGGAAATATGTTTTGAAATAGCAACGTCTTTCCTACTGCATTCTGACTCATTTTATTAGTCTTTTTTCGTTTCGTTTACCTTCTATTCTTTTTTATTTTATTTCAGAACATTGGAACACGTTTAAAAAAGGAGAGAGAAAAAAAAACACAAAAGTATAGACCCATAAAAAACGATTAAAAGAGCAAAAATACATAACATAAAGAAAACATACAAAAATATTCTTGGTGTTAGCAATAAAAATTGGAATTAAATTGAACATAGCAATGGACAAAAAGATTGAAATATTAAAAAGTCAAAAAGAGGAGAAATGAAGCTATAGACAAATACAGCAGAAATAATTCGGTCAGCAAATTGCAATTAGGATTTAACACGACCTTGTAGGGGACCAATCAAAAGCCAGGACAGTGAAAACCATATCTCATGGTAAAAATAAACGTTTGTAAAGATAAAAAAACCAGACTAATCAATTCGTCATTCTCTTGTGTGTTTCTTGTCTCAAGTCAGACGCTATTAAGGTAACAGATTCGTCAATAGCAATTTTTTTCGGATTTCGAAAAAAGAAAATATACATGCAAATGTAACAAATGGAGCTTCAAATCGGTTTTAGCTGTTTATATGTTGTAAATGGAAAAGTCAACCAGTTATGTTGTATTAAAAAAAAAAAAAAAAAAAAAAAAAAAAAAAAAAAATAATACTAAAAAATAAATATATATATATATTAATGAATTAAAAATCATTCTTATTTCAATTGTGTAGCTTTCAAAAGTTATCCTACAATTTTTCTAAAAAATGAATAACAAAATACAGAAGTAAGTGAATCTAAATTACATATATGGGCATTTCGACAACTTCAGTTCAAACCAAAATATGTGGCCATCCATTAACCGAAATAATGTGCAAATGTAAAAGATGGGATAAGAGGATACATCTACAATGGTTGAAAATTATAATCACATGCCACAATCTGCCATGGAACTAAACAAGAAAAATGCAAACGTAAACCACGATAGGAAATCGGGACAGTCGAACTTGGTACCGGCACTAGCAAAAGCCAGCGGTAGAATTAAACCGGTTTTTGTGTACCCAAACTTCCCCTTTATCTGTCCTGTTTTCCTATAGTATAATAAGCTCCCCTTTATCTGTCCTGTTTTCCTATAGTACAATAAGCATACAAAAGGTTGATAAAGAACAAATTATCAATACGACCTGAAAAGGAAAGCCAAAATCATCTAAGAACAGAGCTATGCATGAGGGAGATACTCCTAAAATTTTAGCAAAATTTCCTAAAATTTTGATATTGCTAGGTTTTAATCTAATCGGTTTTCAGTCCAGCACTGGAGATCATTGCCTTTGAAATGATTTCAAGGTTATTGAAACTTTGAAAGAAAGATTTCTTTTTTGAGATACAATGATCAGTGATTTAATCTAACTTCTTTCAAAAACTAATCTCATAGATTTACAATAATCTACATTAATAACCATTTCGATCCCATTTTCGTGTTAACTAACTTTAACATTGATTGTCTTAGACTTCAATTCTTACCCTCCCATTTCTTTTAAATATTTTGAATGACTAACCTAGATTAATGGCTTAATTGTCCTATCAGGTGTATGCATTTAGTATCCTTTCTTAAACCTTAGGTAATAAAGTGAAAAAAAAATGCATTATTTTGTAAATTATTTGCAGTCAAAAAAGGGCCAATTTCTAAAAAACCCTTTTTTGCCTCGTTTTGACTTCATGTTTATATATTTGAAACTGTAAATATGTTTATAATGTACTAAATTAAACTCATGTAATTTTTATATATACACTGATCCTTGATTTATTTGTTTTTGTTTTGAAAGTGTTATTATTAAGGATTTTAAAATTGCCCAAAATGGCTCCAATTGCTTCCATAGGAACGGGAAAAAACTAGAAGTTTAATATTATTTTTTATTATATTTTCTTATAAAACGAATATCATAATATAAGACACGGCGTGTCTGAACCCCATTTGGATATTTTGGTCCTTTCAGAGAATCCATGTTAATTTGTTTAAAGCTCCGATGAAACTCGGTAGCTACATGAGAGATAATGTCGAAAACTTTTCAAATTCTTAACATCTCTATATCTTTTTTAATTATTTTTATTGAATGATTCACTATGTTTTCCTTTTAAAACGGTTTTATTATGTAAATTCAATTTCATGCATGTTGATTTATAGCTATAATCCATCATGAGGCGTATTAATTAATTTTTCACATCTGAACAATGTAAAAGAAATAAATGTTTGAATGCGATTGATCAAACATACGTCCAATATAAACAAATACAGAATAACATGTACTTTTTAAAAAACAATGTTGAGACATGTGATATGATAATTTTCATATCATGCTTGTTTATTTACATGTTGTATAAAATCACTTGAAACACCGGAATCAAACTTAAATTACAATACAACTATTATAGGCGACTAATGCTGATGCGCGTTTATTTAAACATTGCTGAAAACTTTGATGATACAGATTACAGAAAAAAAGTTCATAATCTGATAACCAAAAAGTCTGCTTTTCCTCAACTTTCAGAGGTTTAAGTGGTTTTGTTGTAATTGCAACTCTTAAAGTTTTAGAATACTTCGAGTATCAAATTTGATGCTGTTATAATTTCGGAACTAGTACGTAATGTAAAAGAAATAAATATAGTCCATCCATTAAGTAAAAAAATATGTTCCCTTAAACCCTGCGTGTGAATGGCAGTTTTATGTCCATTTGATATGTAAAATGTTTGATGTTTATCTAAAAGTACATAACAAATCAATAATCTAGAAGTCATTAGAACATGATATGTGTTTTTGTCAACGTAATGAAAACATGAATTGGGTAGATAAATATCGAGTTATTGTTTCATATAACAAATCTCTGACAAAAGAAAACCAAATCAAACGTGGAACCCCTTAATTTTATTTTTTAGTTTTATTTCTGTATTTTTTTTTACTTTTGTATATGTGACATGTCGATTCTCAACCTCCGTTATAATAGTTTGGTCCTTTCATAGAATTCATGCTAACATTTAATATGGACATTTTTAAAAACTCTGATCAATCTCGGCAGCAACATAAGAGAAATTGTCTACATCTATTTAACATTCTTTAGATCTCCTGAACTTTCCAATTGATGTTTATCATATTATTCATTTTGTATTTGTATTCCTTTAAAAAAAGTTTAATTATTTGAAAGACTGAAAATTCAATTTCATGCATGTTTATTTATAATTAAAAATTCCCCCAGAAAGCCCTTTGTAATAATAATTTTTTTTCACACTGGAAAGAAATAAATAGGTGAGTTCGTTTGATCAAAGCTAGTTCAAATATGAACTACAAAAAATATGATAAGGTATTTTTTAAATACTGAGGCGTGTGATCTGTTAATTTACATATGGAATGAATCTAAACTATTTATGCAGTTATTATCATTTTTTGCGCCGGAACAAAACTTAAATTTCAATACAGTTATCATTGACGACAAATCAAGATGTGTTACATAAAACTTACTTTCAGACTTAAGTAAAATAAGGCAAAAAAAAAAACAAAAACAAAAACAAAAATTAAACAAATGAAAAAAAAAAAATTAAAACTTCAAAAAGAAACAAAACAGAGTTCATGCCTTAAGTCATTCGCCTTCAACTGATAAAAAATGATCTCCCAACATCTCAGTCTGGCTATAAATATACTTGATGTTTAAATACATGACAGATCTACATCTATCTGCGTCTGATATGATAAATATCACTTTGCCTTTCGATATTTACCCGACAGCTCATTATTGTCTGGAAAGCTATTTAATGTCAATCGATATGAACATGACCAATATTCATCTGCATTATACCCAACTGACAACGCAATAAATATTTGACAAAAATTGTAACATTGTATGTAGAAGTTTGTGTACATTATGCAATGATTTTCTCAAGAGAAACAGATTAATTCTATACTGTTTTATTTTTAAGGACCTATATAAAATTCAGATACGCCGTCTTGAATTTATTATAAGGTATGAGCAGAGCTGAAAGTTGAACATGTTGAAGGCCTCATGGTAATTTCTAGGTGAAAAACAACAATAAAAACGTTGTTGTTTGGTTTAACCGTGTATTTTTAGAGACTTTGTGTCATGTGGTTTTACTGTATATCATTTCATTGTTACTATAACAACTTGCAACATAGCAGGTAACACTGAAAAAAGTTTGATACTACTTTGCTAATATAAGATATAAAGACGGAATACCCACGACTTGACATGAATAACGGTTTCAATTCACAAACGACTATCAATACCCGTCTTTTCGTCCGCAAATACAGTGCTGCGAAGTCTGTATTGTGGAGGCAGAAAATTTAGCAGCAACAACATTCAATTGAACGTAAGCTCCAAATTTTTTGTCATCGTGATGTCTACAAGAATTTGTTTAATATAGATTATTGTTTGATGTTAAAATCACTGACTGAGAAAAGTCAATCGAAAGGGAAGTTTCTTTTTCAATTTGTTTTCATAATATATATATATATTTTCTACTTATTTGTTCACTGTTTAAAGATTTTTTAAAGGTTCTAAATGTAGAGTGGTACTGATGATTTAAGATTTTGACCGTTCTTGTTCGTGTTCAATAACTGTCTTGCAATACAAGCTCATACGAAACGACATAAAAACAGTGAGATTTATTTCAAATGAAACATACAATTTAAATCTTACCAGATGTACCGGTAAATTTGTTCACGGTTAATCTGTATGCCTCTGTTTCATTTGATATAGCAAATGTATTGTATAAAGCTACAGCGGTTGCAGAGGAAAAGTCTTCCATATATATTCGTAGCTTATAGTCACCTTGAGCTGTCAGTCTGTGTATGTTTTCGTTACCTAAAAAGTAAATGATAAAATCATACAATGGATGACATATAATATTAAATATATGCAAATAAGTAAACGTAGTCGACAGTAAAATGTAATAAAATCAGCAGAATTTATCTTTTTTTTACATTTCAAGAGCTTTTGGGAAAGTAAATTATTTCCTGACCACTATCCTAAATCACTTATCCAAGAGATGCATTATGTTATGATTCCTTTAAACTCGGATACTACATTTTGCTATGAACTATTAAATTTTCTGCACGACGTGATGCTATCGGGCTATTTGACAAATTTAGTTGATATTAATAAGATAATAAAATGCAACCATTGAAGTATAACTTTGAACATCAATGCATTGAGTCGTTGTCTCTTTTACATATTCCCCGTTTCCCGTCTTTTTTCCATTGAGATACAAAATCTTCTGACCAAGGAATAGGATAAAAAAAACAGCGATCATTTACAGTAGAGAAACAGATAAACATGAGGAAACATACTTCATATTGCTTGATAAAAAAGACTGATAAAACTAACAATGAAACCGCAAGATTATAATTTTGCTTTAAAGTAGGTTCTATTTGCGAGCAATTAATTTTTACCATATTTCCGACAATTAGAGATCATAATTTTGCGAAAACGTTTCGCAGTTGTGATTAAATCATGGATTCTTGTAAGGCGATCCAATACAAAGTAGAAAATGCTATGTTGCAGGAATTACCTTGTTGCATTACTAAGAAAGCACTCGTTTACAATGAAAAAGCACTTTTTTAGAATAATTTATATTTCTTCAATTGAAGAAATATATCACGAGGGTATTCACCAGCCCAGTAGTCAGTACTTCGGTGCTGACCCGAAAGCCGATTGTACTTCGAACCTTGCAATATCTAAAATTTTGTAAATTTTGTTAAAAACTAAGGAGTATCTCCCTCATGCAAAGCTCTGTCCTTGGCTGATTTTGGCTTTACTTTTAGATTATATTGGGCACTTGTTCTCTATCAGTTTTTTAACATATTTGATTTTATGGTCTTCCAAACGTTAAGATTTTATCTGCACTGAAGAGACATAAGTTGTCGAAATGCGCATATGCAGAATTTAAATTTACAGTAACTTCGGTATTTAGTTATTTGTTACCACTGGGTCGATGCCACTGCTGGTGGACTGTTAGTCCCCGAGGGTATTCACCAGCCCAGTAGTCAGTACTTCGGTGCTGACCCTAAATTTTGTAAATTTTGTTAAAAACTAAGGAGTATCTCCCTCATGCAAAGCTCTGTCCTTAGCTGATTTTGGCTTTACTTTTAGATCATATTGGGCACTTGTTCTCTATCAGTTTTTTTAACTTATTTGATTTTATGGTCTTCCAAACGTTTAGATTTTATCTGCACTGAAGAGACATAAGTTGTCGAAATACGCATATGCAGAATTTAAATTTACAGTAACTTCGGTATTTAGTTATTTGTTACCACTGGGTCGATGCCACTGCTGGTGGACTGTTAGTCCCCGAGGGTATTCACCAGCCCAGTAGTCAGTACTTCGGTGCTGACCCGAAAGCCGATTGTATTTCGAACCTTGCAATATCTAAAATTTTGTAAATTTTGTTAAAAACTAAGGAGTATCTCCCTCATGCAAAACTCTGTCCTTGGCTGATTTTGTCTTTACTTTCAGATTATATTGGACACTTGTTATCTATCAGTTTTTTAACATGTTTGATTTTATAGTCTTCCAAACGTTAAGATTTTTTCTGCACTGAAGAGACATAAGTTGTCGAAATGCGCATATGCAGAATTTAAATTTACAATAACTTCGGTATTTAGTTATTTGTTACCACTGGGTCGATGCCACTGCTGGTGGGCTGTTAGTCCCCGAGGGTATTCACCAGCCCAGTAGTCAGTACTTCGGTGCTGACCCGAAAGCCGATTGTATTTCGAACCTTGCAATATCTAAAATTTTGTAAATTTTGTTAAAAACTAAGGAGTATCTCCCTCATGCAAAGCTCTGTCCTTAGCTGATTTTGGCTTTACTTTAAGATCATATTGGGCACTTGTTCTCTATCAGTTTTTTTAACTTATTTGATTTTATGGTCTTCCAAACGTTTAGATTTTTTTTGCACTGAAGAGACATAAGTTGTCGAAATAGGCATATGCAGAATTTAAATTTACAGTAACTTCGGTATTTAGTTATTTGTTAACACTGGGTCGATGCCACTGCTGGTGGACTGGTAGTCCCCGAGGGTATTCACCAGCCCAGTAGTCAGTACTTCTTTGCTGACACGAAAGCCGATTGTATTTCGAACCTTGCAGTATCTAAAATTTTGTAAATTTTGTTAAAAACTAAGGAGTATCTCACTCATGCAAAGCTCTGTCCTTAGCTGATTTTGGCTTAACTTTTAGATCATATTGGGCACTTGTTCTCTATCAGTTTTTTAACATATTTGATTTTATGGTCTTCCAAACGTTTAGATTTTATCTGCACTGAAGAGGCATAAGTTGTCGAAATGTGCATATGCAGAATTTAAATTAACAGTAACTTCGGTATTTATTTATTTGACTCACAACCTACAAATTTTCATTGGTATTTCAATGATTTGTTCATGTGCCAAAAGTTCTTAAATACGAATTTCAGCTACTGTTGCCTCATTTCATTGCCTCAGTAACTTCGGTATTTTGTTATTTGATACCACTGGGCCGATGCCACTGCTTGTGGACTGTTAGTCCCAGTGGGTATTCACCAACCCAGTAGTCAGTACTTCGGTGCTGACCCAAAAACCGATTTTATTAAACCTTGCAATATCAAAATTTTACAAAATTGTGTTTAAAACTAAAGAGATCTCCCTCATGCATAGCTCTGTCTTTAGCTGAACTTTAGCTTTTCTATTTAGATCCTTTTGGTTATTTGTTCTCTATTAGCTTTTAACGTTTTTTGGTGATTGAACTTCCAAATGTTTTGATTTTATCTGCACTGATGAGACATAAATTATTGAAATGCGCATATGCAGAAAATAAATTCACAGTAACTTCGGTATTTTGTTATTTATTACCACTGGGCCGATGCCACTGCTGGTGGACTGTCAGTCCCCGAGGGTATTCACCAACCCAGTAGTCAGTACTTCGGTGCTGACCCGAAAACCGATTTTATTAAACCTAACAATATCAAAATTTTGTTTAAAACTAAAGAGATCTCCCTCATGCATAGATCTGTTCTTAGCTGAACTTTGACTTTTCTATTTAGATCCTTTTGGTTATTTGTTCTCTATCAGCTTTTAACGTTTTTGGTGATTGGACTTCCAAATGTTTTGATTGTATCTGCACTGATGAGACATAAGTTGTCGAAATGTGCATATGCAGAAAATAAATGAACAGTAACTTCTGTATTTTGTTATTTCATACTTAAATGACATAATTCTACGGACAAAGTTTACTTTTCTTTCACTAAAAGTTTATAATGTATTCAGATATGTAGTGAACATATATTTTTTTAGAATTGAAAACGCTACTTATGTTGCAACCATTAATACCACATTATATTACTGAAGGAGTGAAGTATAAAGAGTTTACACCATTAAGGTAGAAGACCAAGGAAAAGGGAGATAATTGTTAAAATCAATAAGGCGTTTGAAACAGTCATTTTCATTAATGATTTTTAGCATTCATAAGAAAATGATTTAAGAGCATATATGTTATTTTAAACGTTTAGATTTATATGAAAATGATCAAAACAAACATACGAATGATTTGTAAAAGTATCGTCCTTTAACCTAGGTCTACATGCTTAAATGAACATCTAGAAACACCGGATTATGGAAACTATACATTTGACAATTTTGCAAATAAAAAAAATCAAGAATTCAAACATAACATAAATTTTGTGCACAATCACAGGGTAAGCTCGTAATTAAAAGTGAGTAAGCCAAATGAGCTGTAAGGGTAAGCATGTCCTGCTCTGTAAACTGTCGGTGAGTTAATTTTAGTGGTGGTCAAAATAGTAATGACAGTGCGTAAAGACATTTAATGAAGCTGAAAACGTCCGTGCGTATTTTAAAGCCGACACTTATATCTATTTATGATGTTGTGCTACGGCAACTGATTGTCTGAAGAGACAAAAGTAACATAAGCTTAACATTTCCCCGAAATTACAGTCTCTTACCCAATGTATTTTCCCTTAAAATCACAGCAAACGAAACAAAATAGAGGTAAACTAACCCAATTGTTAAGAACCGTTTATTTTAACATGTCTAAATATGAGTTAGACCTTCTGATTGCACACATCAAACAACATACCTAACCAATGTTCTTTATCCACCTCTCCGAATCCTTGTTTATACTGTCTCCAGTTCCGATAGAAATCAACTGAGCCATCTTCTCTTCTTTGGAATACCTGTAAAACTTTGACCTATTATTACATTTTAATACCTTGTGATGAATAAGAAAATAAAAAAGTCAATTTGTTGTTGGTCAAGATAATGGGTAGAGAGATTTTTTAAGCTACAGGAGGACATATTTTATAGTGAAATTAAGCTTTGCTACTAGTCATTATACAATGTAAAACCAACAATTAAAGCTTGTTGCATGGCTTCTCAATACAGTATCAGATCATCAAAAATGCAACTTGGATATTCTCGCATCCTTGACAACCACGACCGATACGTCATAGGGTATAACATTTTATAAATTAAGCGTTCTTTTTTAATTTATATCGTATGTAACCAATTTCATTCTCGAACGAATTTTGGCCCAGTTTCATTTCTAAGTACTGATATTGAAGTCACTGTCATTAATCATTCATTGATATAGGGAGGTACCATTACTATTTGACACCGGTTCATCTCTTTTGTCTATGTCATAAGATTGCTGACTAGCATAACTAAACATAGTTAGAATATCACACCTTATCACTGATATTACGTCATCATATCTCATCTATTTAAATGAAGTGGTACTACCTTTCTTTTGAGAATAAAATTCTTACAAGATGGGTGGTGTATGCTATTGAAAACAGTAACCCAATTAACGCCCTTCATCAAACTCTTCAGGAATGAATATAAACAAGCTCAAGTTTGTTCAGGGAACTTTTTTATTATGCATTTGGGGAATTGATAACGTACGTCATTCACTTCCTTGCATTTTCTTATAACAAAAACTAGTATCGAATAACTATTGTAACTACAGAATATCAAGTGATTACCGTCCAACCTCCTCCATCTGATGCCATATCCCAATACACATTGACTTCAATGAGGGACGGATATATTCTATAAATACCACTGTCGCTTCCTACAGGAAGGTCACCACAGTCTCGAGGAAAACAACAGGACTGCACTGAAATATAAAAAGAACTGTAATACATCTAATTAGTATGACTTATTTTGTCACCAATACTAACATTTTATGTATAAGAAATATATTGACTGCAATTTTCAGATTTATACATCGGAAAGTTATCTATGAATGATTTGATGAAAACAGACTCGTTCAGTTCAAAAAGGAATACCGATGTTCCAATTTAATAATATAATTACCATATCAATCTTCTAAAAATAAACAAATGAATTAAAGATACAATTATCTAAATTTGCTGTATTATACAGAAATCAATACATGTAATATAAAATTATTTTGTTAAATGTTGTTCAAATATAACTTCCTGTCAAATAGTAATCTTTAAACCGGCATGTTCAAAACATTAATTCAAATTTTCAATGAAACTTCATTGGCATAATAAATACAATAAGCACACAGAAAAAAAAAATATGTAAAGGGGTAGATAACTCATGGATGATAGATGTACACAACCTCATCTCCAATGGGTCTGTAAGTCTCGTTCAATTTTGCAACTTCCGGGTACATAAAATGTACCCGGAACTTGCATTTTATACGAAAAAATATGACGTTTCAAACACAAAATTGAACGTTATAATTCGAAAACGTCATATTTTGGCGGGAAACGTTTTTGAATTTCAATTCCATTGTGAAATCTCGGTGCCACACGACGCGACTTACAGACCCTATGGGTAGATGACCAACCAGAAGGTTAATTTTTGTGATACAACAATTCTAACTATACTTGATAAAACAACTGATGTTATACTGTAAAGTTCATTTCAATGGCGGAGACGTTGATCCAACAGTATTGATATTCAGAGGTTCTTAAGCCCTTTAATGAAAAAAATATGTACTGACAATCGTTCAAATTTTAAATAAATATTTTTCGCTGGTGTAAGAAATTCTGTAACTTTTCCAAAAGGCAAACACGTGTGTAAGACACCCAGCAAACTAAAATCTGATCACAAGAAATATCATTTATGCCATTTAATGTGTCTCAGTGGTATTATTCGGCAATGTTTTATGCTTGTTCATTTAGGTTTCATATATTAAAAAATTTAACAAAATAATTACCTGAAAAGTAAATTAAGTTCAAAAGCATTTGAACTTTTTATTCCTTCTCCATTTTACAACATTTTCATTACAAAAAGGTGAACTAAAATACATGTGCTTGAAATATGTAGTTAGATATACTGAAGATAGAAATTAAACAAGGGAAATAATTTGAAAACAAAAAATTCATATAGATATCATTACAAAAATTTGCATTCCACAGTTTATCTCGCTTATTTTAATGGCAAACAATACAATGAGTTTATAACAAATGCAAAGTATAAAACAAATCTATAATACACAGAGTAAAAAAAGTTTAGCAACAGATATTTCATTTTATTTGGTCCAAATAAAAATAAATATTATGATTAATAACAGTCAAAAATTATTATCACAGTGACTAGGAGTACTGCTACCTTTTGAAAAAAGCAATTAGCTTCCGCCCACTAGTTCTACGGTAAACCATAGATGACATCTCAAAGAATACCAGAAAGTTCGATATATCAATAACGTGTCCATGATCCGTTTGCGGTTATGACGGCCCGACATCGCTCAGACATGCCCCTAATAATCTTCTGCGGAATACCATTCCATTCCGTAATGAGCGCGTTTTCTAAAGCCTGGCGGAAATCAAATTGCTGAGTATTTTTTCGTATTCTTCTGTTTAGAATTACCCACACATGCTCAATCGGAGCAAGGTCCGGTGATGGACATTGAAGTGTGTTTATGTTGTTCATCTGAAGGACGTTTTTAGTGTACCGAGCTGTATGCGGTCGAACATTGTCTTGTTGAAACACGAATCCATGATGTCTATTCATAAACAGTATAACAACAGGACGTAAAATGTTATCACAGTAATGTTGTGCATTCAATGTCTGTCGCAAAACAACCAAATTCGTCTTTCCACCGTAGAAATCTATCCCCATACCATCAGGCTACCACCATCGAAGCGATCAACTGGCATAACAGACCCTTCAGGGTAGTGTTCTCCTGGTTGTCTCCATACGTGAATTCTGTCGTCTCCTAATTTCATGGTGAATCTGGATTCGTCCGAAAACAACACTGATCTCCATCGTCGATACCTTTGACGATTTGCCCATGCCAGACGCTGGCGCTTGTGGTTTACTGTTAGTTCCTTACCTTTATGTGGTGTTCTTGCTCTTAAGCCATAACTTTTCCGTCGATTACTTACGTCTTTGGCAGAAACTCGCACTCAGGTCGCTCTTAGTAAGCTATCAACAATCAGTGTTGCTGTTAGGAAGCGGTCACGTCTCGATGTTAAAAGAGTGTATCTTTCTTCTCTAGGGGTAAGGGCTCTTGGCCTTCCAGATCTTGGTCTAACCAAACTGCACCTGTGACTCTGAAACGCTTTAATAATCTCCAAATGGTTGTCCGATAAACACTGAACGACACTGCAACATCACTGATGGCCATTTAAGCTTCCAACATACCGATAGCCCAATGGCTGTCATTTTTGGGTAGTTCTCTACGGCGCCCCATAACGTTTCAGGTTAAAAACACCTGATTTGCTAAAGTTTTGTTACTCAATCAAAGAGAAGGTACAAATGAAATCGACTTGTTTGCAGCAGAAAAGTTTCAAGACAATGAAATTTGACATGAACGGACAGGACCATTTAGGCGCCAAATCACTCAGATGTAAAATTATCGTTGGCTATTTAAATGTATTAAGTATTGATTCATCAAATCATACAATGAATACTGTTCATAGTTGTTCAGTAAAAAATATATGAGGTATATTTCATAAAAAATCAGTTGTCGTAAAACTTTTTACGCAGTATAGATTTTTAAATTTCTTCTCTCATATATACATTTTCCTTATCATTTCTTTGTAAAATATTTAAATTTTCAATTTCTATTTTTCCTCATAAATTCACGGTTACCCCCAAATTTTATTTTATATTTTGAATAATAATACAATTGTTCTTCTACACAGAAAATTTCACAAAATTCTATAATAGGAAATTAATACCCTGCAGACATCTTCAGAGGAAGTCCTGGGTTTTCTCATTATTATTAAGTCTCCGAAACGAATTGTTTTGCCGAGTTTTTTTTTTCATTATTCTAAATAAGTCCAAATCTTTATTTGTGGAGACATATTTTTTCCTATTCATCTCATAATCAAATATTGTTTTGAGCAACCATTTTGCTCGGTCCAGTGATCAAATATTGATAAAACTTTGTGGGATGCTGGGTATAAAAGCCGAGATGATTGTTTTGGAGTATTTGATAAACGGACTTTACCATAGAAACTTAAAAAGTGGGGTCGTTAAAATGGCTCAGAATTGGACGAAATTTCATAGGAAGGTTGCATAAAACTGTTATATGGCCTTGATTTCTAGTCGAAGTAATTACGAAAGAACAATCTTCACAAAAACAAGGCTGGAATTTCAATATGATCAGTACTTTTCAAAGAATTAGCATGATCAGAAGTGTATGTCTCATGTTTATTATTTATATAGGAGACATCCAAACACAATAAATACTAATCGTTTTTACGTCACAAAAAAGAAACTGGGAACTTATTGTTTTGTTGCAGTACCTAACCTCCGTCTTCCTTTTTGATCTCGTTCGAATGCAATTGTCTGACGCATATCGTAGAACCCATTAAAAGTGAGAATTTCAAATGTACAGGATGATGATGTCGAAACAACAAAAGTTTTTCCCATCATTATCTTCGTTTTTTTGCATTAAAAATTTCATAATATTATAATATTTTGATTATTGTATTTTATTACAGATAAGTAAATTACTGTATTACTTAGTGTATGCTTTGTTTTGGGTCGTTTTAACCTGGATATGGGATGTTGTCTCTTTGACATTTACCCCATTTCCTTTCTTTTTCATACCTAGGTAAAGGCAACATCTGCCACCTATTTTGACGGGAGTGAAGAAGTAGTTACAGTGGATAATGAAGTATTTAGAAGATGGAAATTTGGCCATAAATGTTTTCTGTAGCAAGTTGTGTTTGTATTTAGATATCAAAATAGGCCGAAATACAATGTGCTCTAAATAAGATAAAACTTTCAAGGAAGTTTTACGAAAAAAATATATCAAATCCGTAGCACATTTAATTGCTGGCCTTTTTTATTTTGCTCTATTGAATAGTTCATAATTGATTATAGGATGAAAATACTTACATTTCAAAGGGAAAAAATGTTGGACGGTCAAACCAAAAAATAGTGCTTTTCAAACACAAAAATTCAGTAGCTTTAGTTATTTCTTTTCTGATGACAGTTTGGTTAACAAAAAAACTGGCAGAAAATAATTGCCGATATCAGTTGATAATCATATCTGGCATACCATGGCTATTTTGAAATATATATACCTCATTTTTTTGCTGTGATAAAAAAAAAAATGATCTTGCCATATTTGGTTATTTGTGGGTTTGTTTCGTCGTAAAATATTCTGATCCCATGATTACAAATTGCATAGCTGTAATAAAACCAATGGGTTCTAGTCCTCTGCTTGCATATGTCAAGTCTTTGTTAATGGTTGAGATGGATAGTTTTGATCACTTACTGTTTGCTGTTGGTTTGATTGGTAAAAATTGTCATTCTGACCTTATTATTGCAAAACTATGGAATTAGTTTTGACCAATAATATATGGGCGTATACGTCTTTCTTTGGTCAGATTGAGTCATTCTGACCCCTGCTTGCACATCTTATGATATCTCTGGTAATTGTTGAAATGAATAATTGTGATCATTTGTGGGTCTCTGTAGATTAATTTTCACATAAAGTCGACATCTTTATAGTTATATCTCACAAGAATAACAACCAATGGCATAATACTGCAAGATTAATTCAAAGGATTTTAAGCATAGATGAACCTATAAATGTCCAATCAGTATTTCTTAAAAAATGATTCAAATATTAAATTAAATACCATATAATGATTTTATCGCCTCATAAAAACTTAAACTAAGTTTGTTTAGTTGTGTTAGAATGTCTTTTTCGTAAAAAGGTGTGGGTGTATAGCCCCTGATCCCCCGGAACAAGTAACTGCTGAACTGTGACACCGTCTAATTGTTGTAAAAGTTCATACACTGCAAACGTATTTTAAAATAACACTATGTTTATATATACAAAATCAATATTTACGATAGAGATACTCATCAGTTTTGAACAAAATATAGCCACGAAGGACCAAAAATCGGCCTTATGTCAGATCTTGACAGCATTTGTGTTTTTTTACAGAGGACACTATTATTTGCACAAAAATTATCTCTATCCCAAAATGAACATACTCTGTTGCCATGGCAACGACTTTTTTATAGTTTGCATGTACACCTTGACTTGTCTTCTTCCCATTTAATTTAACTGTTATAAAACTACATACATCGAATATATTGCTATATGCAATGTATTTCAATTGTTTCGAATATAAATGGCAAATCTTTATGTCATTAGTTCTCTCGTTGCCACAGTAACTGCTATTTTATTACCCAAAAAGGTATAGAATTCTTATTTAAGATGTTATTTCATAAATATTTTCTCCCAAAACATGCATGCTGATTGACTAAAAATGGGTCAAATGTTTTAATAACAAGTTCAGTGGTAGAGTTCTTGACGACTGTCATTATGTTGCCATAGCAACGGACAACCTTGTGCCAAAAAAAAAAAAAAACAAACAAAAAAACAACGTATTTTTGCATTCAAAGTGCTACCAAGTTAAATATGTATCTCTTAGATACGGCATACCGAATAACCAATGAAAGTGGATCAAAAAGTTTACTTACACTTTGGTCTATAGTAAGTCAATTGCAATACAGTGGAACCCCAATAAACCGGCCCCTCTGAAAACCGGATTCCTCTGAAAACCGTACATTTATTTTTGGTCCGGAATTAACGCCTATATATTCAAGTAATATTGGCAGTATATAGTTGCGTTGTATCAGTCTATCGAGTATTGGTTAGTGCAAACGCCTAGTCCCATAAGATTTTTTTTCGGGCATTCCATATATTCCTATTCCACTCTGAACCGGTAAAGTTCTGTCACTTAATATTAACTGGAACTTATGCAAGTTGCGCATTCTTTCGCCCGTAATATACCTCATATAATGTATATGTAAATGTTAGATTCCATTTGCCTTTGAAAATGAAATCTATATTTTATTTATTCAGTAGCGGATTTTCTGCATATATAAGCTCGGTTCGTTCCGATACACACAGTCACTCAAAATTGTACTATGTACACAAGTGTATACATGTAGTTTTAATATAGCCACTCTAAAAATGAAGTAACTGTGATACATACGTGACAAAAATAGTTCCATTACAATTTACAATAAACGAAAAATGTACTTAAATGATAAACAGGTAAAATGAATTCATTAAACTCCTACCTTAGAGCAGGAGTATACATAAAAACGCAGATAGAATTCTTGAAAAAAAATATATGTTAGAAATGTATTTCATTTATCATTTGACACTTTTTTTATTTTAGAAATATACACATCGTTTTAGATGCTATCGATCTGGAGGTTTCGGTTAAACGACTGTTACAATGTTCAAAGATCACTTTTTTGTGTGTTCCATCGTTATTAAAGTTGCAAAAAGTTATATTTTAGAAGTGGCCACGGCTTTCGACCAAAATATACTCATTTGAATTTACTTTTATAATTGTTTTCCCATTCATTGAAGATAAAAATATTTTGGTCGAGGGGTGTGGCCAAACTGAAATTTGAGAAAATATGTTGGAAATATACCAATTTTTCTCAAAATCTCCATACTTGCGTAAACGGCAAACGTCATTACCTATTATTACGTCATCAAAATTCAAGTACAAAATATATACGTAACGTTAGATTTATATGGATGGAAATGGCGACCCATGTGACATATTAATTTTGGTCAAAATACTGGTCATTACCCATTATGACGTCATTGAAATGCAAGTACGAAACACATACGTAACGTTCGATATATATGGATGGAAATGGCGACCCATTAACATTAATATGTGACAATTTAATTTTGGTCAAGATACTGGGCCATTTTTGGCCCTTTGTGGCTCTACTCCTTTATATATTGGAAGTATCAAGATGTAATCGGATTTGGTGTCAGCACCAAAGTTCTGAATAACATCGCTGACCACCAGACCTCCAAAAGAGGCATCGGTTCAGTGGGAATAAATAACAAAATACCGAAACTACTGTTAATTCCATTTCTTCGTGTTGACATTTCGACAATGTTACTTCGGTGCAGATCAAATTTAGATATTTTGGAGACCATAAATTAAAAATTTATCAGATCTAATCGAATACAAGTAATCTTAAAAGATCTTAAGGGAAAGCCGAAATCAGCAAGGGACAGAGCAATGCACGAGGGAATACTCAAATTTTCTCAATTTAATATATTGCAAGTATACTATCGTACTTTAAAAGTTTGGCATTTATTGTTTTTGTAATTTCCAAATGTTATTCTGACCCAAATCTTACAATTTTATTATGCCAAGTTTTCTTACAATCAACTTGATAAGTGCCATGTGTTTGTCTGTATGTCGTTATTGTCCACTAGCTTAAGACACCAGTGCTTTTGTCGGGAAACGGATGACAGGGATTGTAAAAGCTCTTTGCAAGTTTAATTTATGTCTGTTGACGATCCCGCATCCATGACCAGGAAAGTATTGATCGACATATTGCAAACAATTCCACTCAAGCCGGTGCTAGGGGCCATCTTAAACTTACTATGAGGTATGAGCAAAGTTTATTATTGAAGGCCGCATAGTGACTTCAAGACGAAGACCAACAATAAAAGCGTTGTTCCTTTGCTTGGTTCACCCGTGT
This sequence comes from Modiolus philippinarum, assembly GCA_002080025.1. Lineage (NCBI taxonomy): Eukaryota > Metazoa > Mollusca > Bivalvia > Mytilida > Modiolidae > Modiolus > Modiolus philippinarum. The sequence continues at coordinate 64,195 of MJUU01048067.1, read as the reverse complement.
ATTTGTAGAGACTGTCTCATGTACATTTACTCCATATGCTTTCATTGTTTATTCCAAATAAAATCGAATAATTCAACACCAGAGTACTGACGAATAAGCCTGTTATGTAAATATAGTTCATGAAGTAGACAAATCTATTAGGAATGTCGAATAATACGGCTTAAAAATACTCTTTTCTTATATAATGCAAGAAAAGAATTACTAAAAAGATAAATACATAAAATAAACACGAACAAATTGGCTGTGTTTTTCAGAGTTGTGAAAAATAGTTTAGAAGGAAACTGTGATGGCTCCTGTTTTAAAGAAAAGTTTCCTAAGTTCGAGGCATTAGCAAAAATTAGATAACAAATTTGTCAGAAATAAACAAATGAGAATGTTGTTCTTCACCTTAAAGTATTCTCTTACCAGCTATAATATATGTACAGAGCACTGCTGAGTCCAGCGCTAATGCCATTTTAGGGTTACTTAACACCATTAAGATCTCTTCAGAGTACTACTGAATCCTAATCTATTTCTGTTTTAGGGTTTACTTACAAGCAGTAAGATATCTCTAGTGTACTAATGAATCCAGAGCTATTTACTTACCAGCACTAAGATCTCTCCTAAGCACTACTAAATCCAGAGCTGATTTCGTTTTAGGGTTCACTTACCAGCACTAAGATCTCTCCACAGCACCACTGAATCTGTTGTTGATTCTGTTTCAGGGTAACATTTTGAATTCAGAGTGCAAATAAAAAGCTGATTATCAAACATTGCGCTGCAGCACATATCAGTTTCGGTACATAGCATTGCACACATCATCTTATTATTTGCTGGCCGCACAGAAATTTCAGTTGAGTCTTCTGTCATGCGCACACTATTCTCAACTTTGTAGAAATTTGTTTTATTTGTGGATTTAATTCGAATAATACACAGTGCTATCAAGATGAAAAAAATGACGGTCATATTTAAAAGTAATTCTGTAATACAAAACCGTATATCTATATTACAAAATATATAGTATATAGCTATTTGTCAAAGCTCATATATATATATATATATATATATATATGTCTATCATAATTTCGCTAAGAAATATCTTTCCGAAAATAATATGTAGTATGCTATACATTTGATAGTCTCGAACATCACTTCGATACAATAACCGCTTAGGAATTTTCACAACTGCATTTTCAGTGCTTGGTTATACCTATGATAAGTACAACAATACCACCTGAATATTAATCAGCCGTTGTTTGTGAACTTAAAAAGTTTTGTCTCCCGTATCCAATCAAACATTTCTTAACATATATGCGTCATATGGTATTATGTAACACTATTTTTTTTTCTTTCCCTTTCTTTTTTTCTTTATTTTCTTTATTTTTTTTTTCTTTAAAGCTGGAACATTAACATGTTAATTATGGGTATTACATGCATAAATAATCAAATCCCGAAGTAACTAATGACAAGTATTATGAACACGTCAATTTCGCTAGATAAACATTATGATTCATATCGTGTACAATTGATTGCGTAAAAGGCAGAATCATTTCCACTTGGTATTTTAAAACGAACCTCAACCACATTTTTAAGTCTCCTCACATTCCCTCTTTAAAAAAATATAAACATAAGCATCGCCTGCATGCACTGTTGGAACAGGCCCCCTTTTTAGACCTACCTATTTGTTGAAAGTTTTTCTTTCCATTGCTTCAAATTGCTGATTGGTACCTCTCAGTTATGAAAATGATAGCATATGGTAAACGCTTTACACATATCCCACATAGATACCATTTCTATAATAAATACGTGATAAAAACGAACATCCCTACCCCAATATTGACGTAAATTTTAAGCTTTTCTCGAAATTGTGCGCGTTCAATAGTCTATACAATTTATTGTGCTTTTCATTTCATAAATCTGGCATCCGTTTTAAGTCTTTCAATGTCCTTCCTTAAAAACGAAACATGTTGATATTTTCTGAATGACCAAAGTAGCACTTCTAAATAGACAAATTGAACGGATCTTTGATTATTTTTGCTTTTCGACACAGTTTAATCCATCTAGTGCGTTATCTTAGCTATTAATAGTTCAAATTGATGAAGAAGGTCATGAAATAAGTGTATAATATAATTCTTTAAAACTGGTATAAATTATAGCAATTTTGAACTTATATAAGCATCCATACCCCAACAAATGTATTCTAAAATGTCAATTCTCCGCCTATGTTCGCATAAAAATAATCAAAACACGCAAAATGTGTGTTGTACATGGCAATGTTGCATTAAGTATATCATGATTTGGGATTTAAACAGCTTCTTGTCGATTTTAAGTCAATATTTGCCCAAAATTAATGGAAAATTTGAATTTTCAACATTTAAGGTTTATCCGTAGTTCACTTTTAAATCACAATGTATGTCAGATCTAAAGAAAATATCTGCAGATATGCTAATTAATTATTCTAATCGAAACATCAGTTTTCCAAGAACATTGTTTAAAAAAAGAAAGGGTGCTTAATGTGACTCTAAATACCAAAAATTCTTAACCCAACCCTTACAAATTTCCCCCAGTTGTTTGTCTATGTTGGGATAAAAATAACCACTACACGCAAAATCTGCGTTGCATATAACAAAGTTGCATGGATTCTATCAATATTTGGTATTTTGAATCCCACATGTCAACTTAAACTCACTGGTTTGTCCATAATTGATGAAACATGGGAATTTGTAGCTTTTCAGATTTATTTAAAATTCACTTTTATAGGTGGCAAAATACAAAAAATACCGAAGTTGCATAAAAAAACGGTTAATTTCGTTATGCTGTACACGTGTTGCAAGGAGTAGCCTCTCAGCAGCATTAAAATCAATAAATATGGAAAGTCATAATCCAAAGGTAGTCTAAAAAGAAGTTCTCATTTCCAAAAATATCGAAATGGGAAGCCAAATCCTGTACCTAGGACATCAGGAAATCTTTATTTATATTCCAATTTATTGTATAACATACTTTTATAAAAAAGGGATTAACTGTAATAGCAACATTCATTGTAGAACATCAAAGGTCGTGTACGGAATTTATTGCTCTAAATGTAAATACATTGTGTATGTGGGAGAAACCTAAACCATGGCCAAGACAAGAATGAAGAATCCCTTAACCGATGTAAGGAAAAAAGATTTAAAGACAAACCAGTTGCTATTCATTTTAATTCTCCTAGCCATTCAATGGACAACTTCAAATGTGTAGGAATGGAAATCAGTAAAAAAGAAAATCAAGCATATAGACAAACAAGATAATCCCTTTTTTTTATAAAAATATGAAATACAAAACAGGAAGGTCTTATTATAAAACAGTAACTGTTTATTGACGTTTCTATCTTTTTCTATTCATTAGCATTTTTCCTGTAAACAATTTGTGACATATACCGCGATTTAACAATGAATTATGGACAAATCTGAAATGTTGACAATTCGAATTTTTCATCAACTTTGGGAGAAATATTGAGTTTTAGTCAACCAATGGCTGTTAAAATATCAAATCATAATGTAATTCATGCAACATTGTCATATACAACACGTTTTGCGTGGTCTGGTTATTTTATGCGAACATAGAAACAAAAATGATAATTTTGGGGGAAATTTGTTTGAGTAGGGGTAAGATTTTCAGTATTCAGAGTCACATTAAACACTCCTTGTTTTTTTAAGCAATGTTTTAAGACAGCATATGTGTTGCTTTGTATAATTAATTTGCATATCTGCAGACATATACGCCAAATTTGGCATATATAACGATTTAACAGTGAACTTTGGACAATTCTGAAATGTAAAAATTTTTCATCAATTTCGGCCAAAATATTGAGTTTAAGTCAACAAATGGCTGTTAAAGTACAAAATCATAATATAATTCATGTAATATTGTCCTATACAACACACATTTTCTGGTTATTTGTATGCAAAAAAAAAAGACAAAAATTGATAATTTTAGACCAAATTTGTTTTGGTAAGGGTAAGTTTTATTGATGTATGATATTTATATTACCTACAAACTCCCATTATTTGTAATGGTTGTAAAACAAATATAATAAGCTTTCATTTGATATTTTAAATTACATTTGTTTACTGAGAAATAATAATAGGCAAAAGAAAGACAAAACTTAGTCAAAAACGAAAATTTTCAAAGATCTATGTATTTGGTCTATTTGAAAACAAAATCTTGGTCATTTAAAATATGAAAACATCGTCTTAACATGTTTAATATTAAGGAAAAAAGATTAAAAAACTAAAAACAATTTTCAGAATCGAGAATTGAGATGCACATCAGGTTCTCTAAACCATCAAACTTACCCAATTTCAAAGAAAATATCAGATTTTTCGTTAATATTTTATTGGGGTAGGGGTACGTTTAATTACGCTTTGGAACGTATTGGGCACAAAAAATGTAAAAAAAACTCGGGTACTGTTTGAAGCTTATACAATAAACAATCATTTGATACCTCGTTTTTATAACTGAACAGCATTTAGTCAACATTTTTAAGCAACTGAACAAAAAACGAAATTTTCCAAATTTTTGATAGGTGGGTCTAAAAATGGGCCAAATTCCACCAGTGCGTGCAGGTTATGCTAATGTTTTATTTTAAAAAAGGGAAGTGCCTGGATTCGAAAGTTTGGGGGGTGCACGAGCGATTATTCCAGGGCATATATATGATAAATTATATCATGTAATAATTCATCATCATGGTCATATACAACACAGATTTTGTGCACTCTGGTTATTTTTATGCGAACATAAACAAAGAATTGACAGTTTTAGAGTAAATTTTTTGGGGTTTGGATGAGTATTTTGGATGTAGGAAAATTATATCACTCCATACTAGCCATAATTTGTACTAGTTGTAACGCAGATATTAAGGACTTTCATTTGAAAAAAACTTTTCATGAATTTGAACTACTCAGAGAAAAGTTAAGGCAAGAGTAGGACAAAACTGTCGAAAACGAAGATATTCAAAGATAAAAAAAATCTCGTCATCAACTTTAACAACAAATGTTATGAATACAGTAGAATTAACTACTTTTGGTGTGTTAAAAATTCGGTAGAAGTTTTGGAAAGACTTTGATCTGTTAATGAAGCATACATCTCCGTCGATAGCTAGGATTTTTCTAACCTTTATTCTACATCACCGCATACACTCATCAAAGAGAAATTTTCGTATTTGATAAAATGGTCCTTCAAAAAAGCAGGATGTATGTACATTTGTTGCAATACATTTAAATCGTTTTTCAGTGACGACAAACATGACAAATATTCCAACTGGACTTATCAGGATATGATAAAAGCATTAAATTTTCTTCTTGATAATATTTTTGTTCGTTTCGGTGATACAGTCTATCGGCAAAAAAAAGTGTTCCTATGGGTACCAACTGTGCACCTCTCATAGCAGATTTATTTCTGTATTGTTACGAGTCACAATTCATGGCAAAAATTCAAAAAGACCCTTCTCAACAGCATTTTGTGAGTAAATTTAACTCTACATATAGATATTCGGACGATATTTTGGCTTAAAATAATCCTGAATTTTCAAAATTTACAGATGAAAAATTATCCTGCAGAACTTACTTAAATAAATCCAATAGCAGCAGTCATTATACTCCTTTTCTTGATCTTGATATATCAATAAATCAATGAAAGTTAAACACCAAGGTTTTATGATAAAAGGGATCTTTTCGACTTCCCTATAGTTAATTTTTCCCATCTCGACGG
>MJUU01048067.1:42237-58222 GCA_002080025.1 Modiolus philippinarum | reverse complement strand
GAGGGAACCCCGGGATATAGAAATAGGACCTAGTATCTCCGGCTTGCGGGGTGTGACCTCTCCTAAACGGGGGCTGACCCCGAGGGTCCCGGGATATAGAAATAGGACCCTTCCGTGGTTGTGCGGGATAATAAATACACAACCCATCTTTCGGATGGGATGTTAACTCAGGTCCACGTGTTGGAAGAAATGCCACGCTTCCTGCACGTTAAAGAACCCTTGTAACAAGCTCGTTTTCGGGTGGTCCGTAGGTGATCCACAAGGCTAAATTCCGCGCCCTTGACGATTTCACCCTACTTTTCCAATGGCAGTCAGAATTTCCCGTCCCATGGCCCTTTCCATACCCCAAAGTGATTATTTATTAACAAACTTGTTTTCGTCTCGATATAGCCGAAATATTGCTGAGTAGACGTTAAACAATATTCAATCAATCAATCTAAATTTATTATAGATACATTGACTTATTAAGAAAATTTGGTTCTACATGTCTACATGTTCTCCTTGTCTTTTTTAAGAGACTTATTTTTATTTATCATTAAAAATCCTTGGAAGAGGTGGCATTCTTAAAATTTTAACATGTTTAATTTCAGCTGTTTGAGGCTGACATGAGATATTAAATGGTGGTGATAACAAATTTACCGAAAACAAATGTCAAGAGCCGAAATCGCATGAGGCAAACAGACTTAGAAGGTACAAAACAACCGCACAAATTGTCACCTTTCAAAATAAATCGGGGACAAACCCAAAATGACAGTCTACAAATCTGCAAAATATAGTTTTATATAATTGATGGCTTGATATTATTAATGACGTCTACGATATCAAGGTCTAATAAATTAGTGCAGTAAAATATCTGTCATGCTGTTTGTTATGATTGTGATCTGACAGTAAATACACGATGAAAAACGCGCCATATTTTCATGTTTCTACTGAAAAACATGTTTTATGTAGCAGAAAAAACCTGGCAGTTTTTAAGTAGATGGAGATAACCTCCGCTTTTAATAGCATTAGAAATAAAAAGCTCACTGCACTTGAAAATTGGGTGGTTCTATTTGAAACTTATCTGAAAAAGTAATGTCGTAGAAACATCGAAATTGTTTAGAATATTACAAAAGTCAATGAGAAGATATAAAATGAAATGTATTATAATTAACAATTACTCTTTACAATATGTATAACGAACGGAGTGCAAGGTAATTGGCCCTTTTTTTTAAAATATTTCCCTATTCATCATTTGCTGATTTCTCTTTAACCATTTACCACTTTTCGCAATTTGAGTGTTCTCTTTTCTCCATTCACCATTTTGCTCTTTATATTAGGCTCCATATTTAACCACGGCATACGTATGTGCGAACCCTAACAGCAAAAACGTGACAAAACAAAACAAAATGACATTAAGTAGAACAATACTTGTTTGGATTTCTACCACCAGCCATTAGGGAAACTGTTCAAAGTTCGTTACTTCTACATAAAATAACTTTTGAAATATTTCCTCCTCATTTGACCTGAGAGATATAACATTTAATAACTCAAATTTCATGTTGAAACTATAAAAGAGATGTCAGAGTTTTTATGGGATTTATTGCTGCAGTATGTAGGGATACAAATGAAACTTGGAACCGATCTGTATTACTTGTTCTAGAAATTTCGTACTAATACTTTGCAGATAAGGTTAATTTTTTTGTCATATATAGAAAAGAAGGCAAAATTTAATTACTAAAACATTGAAACTGAAGCTTTAAATATGGGTTCTAGCATATGTTTATGTGCTTATTGATTGCATTGCTTTTTAGCTCATGGGCATGCATCACTTTTCGTGCAAACCACTTTCCATCCAGACAGATATTTTCAGACACTCCATTTCCCCACTTCAAATAAAAACATAAACTGCATGTAACGAAATTTTGATACTTTCTCCTTAACTAATGTTCAATTAATTATTTCCTTTTTACGGATGAGATGTTCAAATCTTTGGTATCAAGTAAAAGTTAAAATATATCCCTCAAAATGAATGTATTTAAACTATTAATACTGAAATTTTTTAATAACCGGATGCAAAAAATGCACCTCTCCTTCTAAAAATAATATGAAATTATGATTTTTGGCGTTCAATTCCATTAAAATAGCTTTTGTCGTTGCCAATTTTCATTTATATGTGTGTACTTTGAAACGTTTTGGTCTGTACTGAGGAGACATTAGTAGTCTGAATGGCCATATGCAGAAACTAAATTTACAGTAACTTTGGTACTTTTTATTTATACCTTGTTTATCAGTTGTGATACAATGTTGCAAAATAACACCATTAAACCAAGAAATTTCATTTGCTGGTAAAATATTTACAATATATTTAAAATGGCAATTATTTATTAAAAAAATGCAGGCAAAATGAACATTTTTGGACTTTTAGTTTATTAATTTTTGAATATCTTTTCAAAATAAGCAAATAATATATATATCTAGGAAAAGATATAACTAACGATAATTTTGAATCTTTTGAGAAAGTATATTTTCATTTCTATGTCTTCAATACGAGTATGCTTTTCATTTCTTAATTCTTGCAACTTGTTTTAGTCTTTAAATGTCCTTTCCTAAAAATTAAGCATGTTAACAAAATGTTAATATGTTTTAAACGATCAAACTATGTGACTTTAAAATAGACAAATAAAACAGATCTTTGAATATTTTCGTTTTCGACACTGTTTTGGCCCTTATTGTCTCATTTTATCAATGAGTTGTTCAAATTCATGAAAAGTTGGTATAAAATGGAATATTTTACGAAAGGATATAGAGTAAATGAACATGAGACCATAACACATATGTCTACTCCAACTGCAATAATTTAAATGAGCTGTATGGCCATTTCGGAAATTAATTCCTCATCAGCAGCACTAGAACCTAAACAAAGGAAATCCATAATTTCAAAAAATTGCTTAAAATGCACAAAACCAAAAGAAATCCGAATAATCAGTAATATCAAATATAGCCAAGGACAAAACTACGATGGGGGGAGTTAATCCTTAGGTTTTAGAATTTACATAAATTTAGATAATAGTAATTGAACAAAGCACATATTGTCTTCTTTATGACTAGTACAAATTGTGGCTATTTTGAAGTATTATAAACTTCCTTTGTCAATAAAATAACTTTTACCCAAACAACTTTACTCGAGAATTGTCAATTTCTTGTCTATGTTCGCATTAAAATAACTAGAACACGCAAATTGTGTTTTGTCAATGACAATGGTGCATGAATTATATTGTGATTTCGAATTTTTATGACCATTTTCATGACTTAAACTCAATGTGACTCTGAATAATAATCCTACCCAAACAACGTTTCCCTAAACGGGTGAAATGATTTGTCTTTGTTCGCATAAAAATAACCAGAACACACAAAATGTGTGTTATATATGACAATATTACATGAAATAGATGATGATTTGGAATTTTAACAGCCATCAAAAACATTATTTTGGCCCAAATTGCTAAAAAAATAATTGGAATTTTCTATATTTTAGAAGTCAAGTGTGATATCGTTATGTGTATCATATATGGAGAATATATCGGGAGCGTTCAATGTAACACTAAATACCGAAAATTTTAACCCTACCCGAAGAAAATGATGCACAAAAATCCCAAAATATGGCTCTCTATACATATATATTAGAATATTAAAACATACTAATATTTTTACTTTCTTTTAAAAAATAAATTCTGTTTATCGCAATATGCGATTTCCATTTTGCCAAAACAATCTATACCGAAAACCAAAATTTTAATAACTTAGCTGGTTTTATATTTCAGGATTGTATCACAACTAATACATTAGGCATAAAAACTAGATCAAATGTTAATACTTATCTTAAAGGAATTGACATGTTAAAAATCGTCTTTTTCGCAATTTTCGCAAGGAAGGTGGACATTTTTTGCATCCCCAGATCATAAAAATGGCGTAAAGTGGCCACACTTGTATTCATTGTGAAGTATATTAAATAAGTTTCAATTTCGTACCAAATTTCAGTACTTCTAACTTATCTGTATAAAAATTAAGGAATATGAAATTAAGGTTAGAATTAAAATACAAGAATTTTGTGTGGTGTATTTTAAAACTGACCCCATACTGTCTATTTTTTCAGATTATATTTGTGTTTACATGCTTTATTTTGAAGAAGAGATATAAAAGAACTGAAAAGTGGGGGAGAGGATGCGCAGAAAGTGATTTCAGCCGATGGCCTATTGTTTTTCTAAGCAATGTTTTAAGGATGGTCACTCCTCGGGTTTTAGAAACTGTGTAAGACTTTTGGAATTCTCTTATTTTATCCATTATGATGCATTAGAAAACTTTGCACACTTACCCCCTTTTTTCTTTTCAAAATATGATAGTATACATCTTCAATAGCCCTCTGACAAAATTTGATGAAATTCTTGATATTTCTTAATAGCATTTAAAAGGTTTATTACCATAATGCAAAGTGCATGAAGTCTAGAGAAGTTCGGTTTCCCGCCAAAATTTCAAACGTTTAAATTTCAAAAACATCCACACTGACCTATCAATATTTTTTGCTTAAAATGATGTATGATCCATATTCTAATAAATAAATATAATTCTTTTAAATCTTTCATATAATAAAAATGAGGAGTGACCATCCTTAAGGCAACTTATATATCCCTCAGAACAATTAATTGAGATATCAGCAGATATATCCTCCAGATGTAGGAAGTTTATAATACTTCAAAATTTCCATAATTTGTACCAGCTGTAAGGAAGACATCATATACTTCCATTTTATACCAACTTCTCTTGAATTTCAACCAAACATAGATGAGGCTGAAAAGGGACAAATTTTTGTTGAAAACGAAAATATTCAAAGATGTGTTTTATTCTATTCAAAAGTGATTTCGTAATTCAAAACAAATTTGCATTATGTTAACATGCTTAATTTTTACGAAAGGACATTTTAAGACTTAAAACAATTTCAAAAATTATGAAATGAAAAACATACTGATATTTCAGGATCATTGAACTTACACAATTTTGAGAAAAATCTTAAAATTTACGTCAACATTTCGAAGGGGAAGGGGTAAGGTTTTCCAATTTTTATAACGTACTGGGTAAAGAATTGGTACTTATGTGGAATATTTGTAAAGCTAATACCAAAGGCTATTATTCTGTACCATTCAACGAAAGGAAATATTTTATCAAAAACGAAGTTTGCCAAAATTTCGCTTTTTTCAGTTTAAAAGTGGGCCTCTCTCAACATTGCTGGCAGGTTGTGCACATACTAACATGTTTAAGTTGGACGAGGGGATATAGAAAGACTGAAAATAAGGGTGGGGTTTATTAGTCTGGGAGGTGCACGGGGGTTATTCCAGTCCATGGTCTATAACTTAAACGACCTAAAAACAAGGCTTAAGTCAGCTAAGACAGAGTCCTTATTTTTTTGTTTTTGTTTTTTGTTTTGTTTCTTTAAATTGCACAAATTTTATTTTTTTTTTGTTATTTGTTGCATCTTCAGTTAAATTAAATCGAAGAGAGATAAGGGTACCTCTGATGATTCATTAGTTTATATCCTCGGTGATTATATACATTTGCATATATATGTGGTTTGAGTGGTATATGAAATCATTTGTGATTTTTATTCGTTATTAAAAAAATCTTTTATCGAAGATATAAATACATGCAAAAAGGGTACCGATGACTTTCAAATAAAGCAAGTACATAGTATTAGTACAACGATGCATATATATTTAACTTTATCGGTAATTTGTATGAGTTTCCTTTGATATTACGTGGAAAATATTTTTTCAGTATATGCTACTGCCCGAATACGGAAAAATATTGGCAAAAAGTATCTTAGACCACGCCTACTTTGTCAAACAGAATAAATGAAACAAGAACATCTACAGAGAATCTCACCGGATCGTACAAATTATTTTACTAATCAATACTAGTCAATTTCACGATTTGTTGGAAATAAACATTTGTGTCGAAAACTTATTCTATGAAATGATTTAGTTATTTACCGATAAAAAGAATAATAGAAGTTTTGTTTTTGATAAAAGAAATATTGGATCCAATAATGGACTCGCCCATAAGGGGCTCGTCCATTATTGTCTCCAATATTTTTTATATCAAAATCAAAATTTCCACGATTCTATATGTATTTGCCTGTTATATATATATATATATATAAATATCAAATTATATGGAGTGAGTGTACATGTGACAAAAACTCACACGATACATAGAAAACTCAAGTTTATCAAGCACGGGGCTCTTATTCCTGTCTTGACCTTGATGTCGAATATTTGTTGCCAATCCCCTCGTAAAACAGTCATGTAGCTTTTACAGACATATATCAATGACTTCCGCTCAAACTGGTGCTGTGGCCATCTTGAATTTTGATGAGGTATTGATATAACCCATTATGTTCTAATTCGTCAAACTCAAACGAACATAAAGTGTTTATCAATTAAACACAACACCTGTATATAGGAACAGCTCGCCTGGACAGTACAGTACAGTTAAGCCTTTTATTTATTAAAAATAAATAACAATGTCCACTGATATACCGTCTAGTCTGAATCACCTCAGAAGGCATGATGATTAACGCTGCACAGCCTACAAAAGAAATATGAAAAGTTAGCAATTGTTGCTGTGTAAAAAGAGTCATGATTTACCAACATCGATGGCCAGAGCTAGTTATAACGTGCAGTAATTAATAATATACATGTCTTAAACAGGTCTTTATTGACGATATATATTCTTACTAAGAGGGTGGGTCGGCGGGAAAACTTTACTGTACTGAAAGCGAACCTCGAATGGCGTAATAACACATATAAGATCGATACAATCGGTAATACAATTCCCGCCTTACAATTCATAACTAGTCCGTGCAATACCAACTTATCGAGTGCACCTTTTCTCTTATGTTTATATAAACATAAACAAACACACGTGCGTTTATACACGTGTTCAGTAACATTAATAAATACATTTATGTTCAAATTCGTCAAACTCGAACGAACATAAAGTATTTATCAATTAAACACAACACCTGTATATAGGAACAGGTCGCCTGGACAGTACAGTACAGTTAAGCCTCGAAAAACAAAGAAAGGCGCAACAAGGAATTTTTAAAACAAAGTTTAGAAAATTGTCATAAAAGCACTAACCTTTCTCGTAACGTTGCCTGAATGATATACTATAAAGAAGCAAAAATTTATGAGCATGAACAATTTAATCACAACATGAAATGCAGCATGTTAAGCGTGTACATGTAGGAGTTCCAATGTAAACAATGAAAAGTTCTCTTTTTTTATGTATAAGTAGCTAGATTGAATTTAGCAATGGCTAGAATATCGGCATTAAAACACGGATTTCTAAACGATTAAAAAATCAAAACATTTTCATGCGCTTAAGGACTATTCATGTGTTTGTTGTGCGAGTATGTGTTTTTTTTTATACGTGAAGATACAAGTTGTGTTGTATGCAGTAGACCGAAGAAGATTCCTGTCGAGTAAAAATTAAAGACAAAGGTACAAACTATCTTCATAGTTCTAAAAACAATGGCAAATTTATTAAACAGATTTTAAACTTACATAATAAATGTCGTAGCTTTGATGCATCTTAACTGAAATAACTCCCCCGTATTGCTGAAAACAAGATGGTCTTTACAGCCTCTGAACGAAGATTCTGTAAAAAGTAAATCTAATAAGTGATAATCATAAACATCATCAATATCTATACAATACGACCTTGCCAGCTACAATATCATAATGATACTAGGGCCATGTCGTATACTATACATCAATCATTATCAGACGACCTTGCCAGCTACAATGTCATAATGATACTAGGGCCATGTCGTATACTATACATCAATCATTATCAGACGACCTTGCCAGCTACAATATCACAATGATACTAGGGCCATGTCGTATACTATACATCAATCATTATCAGACGACCTTGCCACCTACAATATCATAATGATACTAGGGCCATGTCGTATACTATACATCAATCATTATCAGACGACCTTGCCAGCTACAATATCAAGATGATACTAGGGCCATGTCGCATACTATACATCAATCATTATCAGACGACCTTGCCAGCTACAATATCATAATGATACTAGGACCATGTCGTATACTGTACTTCAATCATTATCAGACGACCTTGCCAGCTACAATATCAATATGATACTAGGGCCATGTCATATACTATACATCAATCATTATGTCGTAAACAATTTTAATCACCTGGTCTTGCAAGCTAGATTAGCTAAATGACACTATTCTTGTTTTATGTAAAATAAACTTGGTTGCGTCTTCGCTTGCTACAATATTCGCATGACCATAGAGCCTTGACGTTTTGACAATCATAAATATGCACATGTAAAACACTACAAAACTGATGCGTTGTGCAAAATTTTTCATTGCTACCCACAGTACCTCAGTACTCAAAGTGCTACAATAATTCATACGACTATTACAATATCTCAATGGCGCTATGAATTGTGTATATAACTTTCATTATGTGCATAATTGACATAGTAATAATCCTGGTAACAATATAATGCATAAACTTCAGAACTGTACAATATCAATCATCAATACTTGATATCATCACGATCGTGCAACTTCTTTTGCAATGATCAAAGAGTCCAGTTTAGTACAGCCTTGTATAAATCAAATAATTTGTGACCTCGCCATGGCCTCGAGTCTTCTCATAGGAGTAACGGAGAATAAGCTATCATTCACTTTTTCCACATAATAAAATTAATTTATTGAAAGTATGAAAATTTTCGCAAAATTTCACAATGTTGTAATCAAATAAATCTGAGGTGATCCGATAATAGTTGAAGATACATACAAATCAAACTGATCAAAAACTTTAATAATCAGGTAATCAGGAAACCATTGAGAAGACTCCCCTTGTCATGTGAACTTAAGGGTTGCAAAACTAAATATAAGAAAAAATGAAAGGATATGGAGTGAATGTACATGTGACAAAAACGCACACGATACATAGAAAACTCGTACAGATTATAACATTTTAGTAAAAATAATGAAAATATTGAACAGCAAAATTGAAAAAAATAAATGAAGTAGTAAACGTATGAGAAATTCTCACACGGACAAACACGCCATAACTGTAATATTATAAGAGCATACATCTCAAGCACGGGGAGACTTTCTACTGACTCCACGTAGCACGAGAGACAAACTCTGCAGCAAATAGGAAAAATGAAAGGATATGGAGTGAATGTACATGTGACAAAAACAAATATATTCATATATTAACCAAGTGTACTTGATATAAAACTTTGCATCAACAAATGATTGTCACTTACAATGATGACCTACGGTGCAGAGAAACTTGAGCGCCAAAATTTACAGTCACAATATAAAACAGATATTCGTGTAATATCTTGGAAGAATATTTTCATATTTACTTAACTTCACAGCTGAAGATCTGGAAATATCTATTGATTTTCAAAAAAACAAAACAAATTACCTGCAGCTGATTATAGTTGGTTAAACTTAGCATAAACCTAACCATCTGGCTAAAATAGTCATAGTAAATTTGGCATTGATATGTAAATGTAACTAGACTATATTATGTCGAATAAGACTTGCAAGCAAGAAACAGACAATAAGGGTCTAATATATATATTAAGGGGATAGGAAATCTTGTGTAATTAAGATTGAATGCAAATGCGCATGCGGGAATGAGAATTAGATTCCGACATAAGAACCAAAAATAAAGGCTAACATACCTCCTAAAGACCATTGAATAGAAGTGTACCGTAACATTTCCACGTGACAACTGTTCAATTTACAATGAAGAGATATGGAGTAAATGGAAATAAGACAAATTCTGCACAAATCCAAGGTAATACCACGTGGCTAATACTAAGTATATAATACAAGTATAATTGTCAGACGAAAAACAAATAATATAGGGTGCATCAAAGCAGATAATTGTTCACCTTTCATAAGCTCACCAGTGTACAGTAGTATAACAGTCGAATGAATGCATTGCCTATCTGTCTATTGAATCTATTGATTGTATGTACATTTACAAGATCATTGAATCTTTTGATTGTACGTGCAATAAAAGATCTCATAGGCAAACACTTCAAAGGACATGAAAGAATTGACTACATGAATTAAAATGAAACAATTCGGACCCAATTACTGATTATGAGACCAACCAACTCTCACTAAAGCCCTTGTTGGGCCTGGATGCTTCAACACAATTGAATTTATTTACGTAACAAAACTTTTTCTTTCTTTCTTTTCAGCATTATGAAATTTTATCTTATAAATGTAAATCTATGGTGTATAAAATATTCATTCATGACTAACATATTTCGATCATTAAATAAAAATAGTAATAAATAGCATGACACTGAATAAGCATTTGTATGTTTAATATGCCACATAAATAACTATATAAGCATTTAAATACAATTTTTACATCAAATTTTCGTCCTGAATATATTATGCTCCAATATGCGCATTGTAATTAACTGTATATACTTCTAATAAGAAATAAACACGTTTCTGTTTATAAATATTTTGTGCATTTTTTTTTTTTATAAACCATGTATATTCTTTCTCTGAATTTGACACATAACTCATGTAAATTAACTGTGCCTTTGTCCAATAATACTATTGATCGAATTGATTATGATTCAGCATACAAGTCTTTCCCTTTGTGTATGTAAAAGGCATAGGTTAGCGATTCAGGAAAAATAGCACGTGCAAACCTTCGTAATTTCGAAAAATTACCAATTTCAGCATTTCTACATGTCAAAGTAAATTTATTATTAGCTCTGTAAAACGCCGATGTTTGTGTTAGTCAATATACGATTCAATTAAGTTCTCGAGTTCATACAATTCTATAATAATGAAATGATTCATAATATCTTGCTTCCTAAAACAAAATAGCGTTTTAATGTGTCGAAGTCGCACTTTTTTTTTTTTTTTTTTTTTTTTTTTTTTTTAATCAATTATTACCAATGTGTCAGTATTTGCGTTTATTTAAGTCTGAATTACATCAGTATGGATTACCATTCTTTTGAAACCTCTAAAACTTCTAAATTATACAAAATACTTATCTTTAAAGCTTTAAAGAAACGAATGTTCTCATACATCATGATGATAAAAAATGATGCAACTTTCTCCAGTCCTTTCCAGTAGACCAGTTTTGTGCCTATTCAAGATGTTGAACACATAAGGCTGGCTAAATAGTTAACTTGCGAAGAATTTTAACAAATTATTTCAGGAATAATATCGTAAAGCCACCGTGTTTGTGTCTTCTTCCCTGAAGTATCCAGTGAATATACTGTCGGAGAGATCTTTACTGTACTGAAAGCGAACCTCGAATGGCGTAATAACACATATAAGATCGATACAATCGGCAATACAATTCCCGCCTTACAATTCATAACTAGTCCGTGCAATACCAACCTATCGAGTGCACCTTTTCTCTTATGTTTATATAAACATAAACAAACACACGTGCGCTTATACACGTGTTCAGTTACATTAATAAATACATTTGTTGAACGCCTAATATTTAGTTCAAGACAAAGAACGACAATAAAAGGGTTGTTCCATTGCTTCTACTATGTATTTGTATAATTTCACTCAATTGCATTTACTTTTTAATCTTTCATTATATATTTGATGTAAATTGTTAAAACTATCCATACATACAGTTTTTAAACCGGTAAAAATCAAAACATTAAAACACATGAAGTATTCAAAAGCGCTATCCAAAGTACAATTAAATACACGTTAATTTTAATTTCTATTGTTTTGTTTTTCATACATATATACCTTTTCTTTATATCATGGGATTTGTAAAAAGTGGATATAGAAGGACTGAAAAACATGAGTGGGTTTAGAAGTGGGAGGTGGAAGCGTTTTTTCCAGGCCATGGACTATATAACCGATATAGGGAGAAACTGTAACTTTAAGATCTTTCATATGAATAAAACGAGGTTTTTTTGTTTTTTTTTTAATATAGTATAAGGTGTGTACAATAAATCACTTTTGAAATACAAGATAAAAAACTGGGGTTACCGATCATATTTTTGAAAAGAACGCGAAAATGCGATTTTTTTCTTATTATACCTATATTTTTATCTCTCGTTAATAGAGTATGAGTCAATCAAAAATGAAATAATTTGCACACGTTGGAGCATGAATATTGCATATTCTGTTGTATGTATTATCAACAAGCAATTTTAAAACATTTTTAGATAATTCAAATGGTAAATTCCAAATTTTATTAGATGCACATTTAAGACACCCTATCCAACTTGAGGTAAAACTAGCAATGCTTCACTCTAAAAGTCATTTATGGCATTGTTAAAAACCTTGATTTTACCATGGCTTCAGAAAAAAAAAAAAAAAAAAAAAACTATAAGTAGGTGGTACCTTTCGAGAAGTTGAATGGGAAAAAAGTCTTCAACATCAATAATTCTTATGCCTTGGTGAAAAAACAAGCAGACAGAGGTAGGGATTGGCCAAGATCATCGACATTGATGTCTTCAAGGGGCCGTGGAAGAGAAACAAAATGGCTGATAAGTGAAATGTTACGTCACAAGTGGGCACTACCTCTGTCTGCTTGTTTTTTAATCTTTTTTGTGTTTTAAAATGTGTATATATTTTTTATTTCACATTTTATCGTAGTTCGATAATAATTTTAAATCGTTTGTTTATTCATATTTACAGGATGATGTGTTTTAAAGAGGTGTTTCGGATAACAACTACAACAAAATTTTACGGGAGTTACAACTTAAAGGTATTATTTAAAAGAATTGCCATTTCGACACGTAAGATGGACTAAAAAGGAGAAAAAAAACACTTACTTTTTTGAAATTGTTTGTTTTTAAATGTTAATTTTATGAAAAAGAAAGTAAATGGGGTAAATGTCAAGGAGACAACATCCCATATCCAGGTTAAAACGACCCAAAGCAAAACATCTAGGGGTCACCATATGATCTTCAACACAGTGAGGAACCTCACACCATATAGTAAGCCCTAAATGGCCCCGAAAATGTAAAAAAGTGAATAAATCAATGGAAACAAACCACATCCAGTATCCCAAATATCAAGAAACTAAAATGTTATAGGAAGACAAGGACAAGACAATAACCCAAATATCAAGAAACTAAAATGTTATAAGAAGACAAGGACAAGCCAATGAATTTATATTTACATATTTAATACAGGAGTTTGTATTTTAATGCAGTGTGGAGTTGGTAACACAATCCCCATGTTTGAGATGTGTGCTCTTTATTTTTCTTAGATATGGTATACTGTGAAAGTACTATTGTTCGTGGGGTTCCAATTTTCGTGGAGTTCGTGGTTCGTTTAAGCCACGAAATTAAGTTCCCAACGAAATGCCCTTCTCCGTAACCTTTTAATTTAAAAAATACGAAACCACGAATTTAAGTTCCCACGAAAGAGTGATATTTATAAAAACCACGAAAATCGATGTCCACGAATAAAAGTACTTCCACAGTACTTGTACACGAGATTATATCCCATGTGCACACTTTATTTAGGACTATTATGTAATTTTATGTAAATTCTAAAACCTAAGGATTAACTCCTTTCATTAAAGTTTTGTCTTTAGCTATATTTGACATTACTGATTATTCTGAATCGTTTGTTTTTTTGCATTTTAAACATTTATTGAAATTGTGGATTTACTTTGTCTGGTTATGGTGCTGCTGACAAGGAATTGATTTCCGAAATGGCCGTACAGCTCATTAGAATTAATTGCAGTTGGAGTAAACATATATGTTAAGGTCTCATGTTCATTTACTCCATATCCTTTCATAAAATTCTAATACAGGAGTTTGTCCTTTAATACAGTATTTCATAAAATATTCAAGCAGGATATGCTGCCTAGTTCTTAATTTTAAGGATCTTTACCTTAGTTAAAGGCGGGTAAATTAAGGCACTGACTCTGTCCTTTTCCCTTTTAAGTTTTAAATTTGTAATTTTCTTTTGCTTAATTTTTGTTTTTCGTATTTCAATATTTTTTCTTTATTTTTTCATTAAAGGGATGAGGATATTATTTGCTTCATTTATTTTTATTAGGGTCGTTTCTTCATAGTTTTTAAAACAGATGGCTATTTTTTCGTGAGTGATAATTGTATTGTAATTAAGTTTAATTCGGGCACAAAACAATGATAATATACCTGAATAACCAGTTAAGTTTTATTGCATAGGTAAATTAACAGATCACACCCCTCAGTATTTTCTTCTTGATTATATTGGAAGCATATTTTATCAAATGAACTCATGCATTTTTTTCTTTCCAGTGTCAAAAATATAATTAATACAAAGACCTTATGGTGAATTTTGAATTATCAATAAACATGCATGAAATTGGATTTTTAGTATTTCAAATAATAAAACTTTTTTTTCAAAATAACACAAAATGAATGATTTGATAAATATCAATTTGAAAAGTTGTAAAGATCTTCTTAAAGTTTTAAATAGTGGTAGACATCTTCTCATGTAGCTGCAAAATTTGACTAGTGTTGTTAAAAATGTTCTATTTAATACCAACAAGAATTCTCTGAATGACTAAAGTATTTTAACTGAGGTTGAGAATCACCATGTCACATATACAAAAATAGATACAGAAATAAAAAATAAGAAAATAAGAAAGAGAGGTTCCACTTTTCATTTATTTTTCTTTTGTCAGAGATTCGTTATGAAACAACAATGCTATATTAATCTAACTAATTTATGTTACTTCAGGTTGACAAAAAACAGAGCTCATGTTCAAATGAGCGTTGTTAGTAATGGGATTTATAGATTATTGATTTTCTTGATGCACTTTTAGATAAACATCAAATAAAATATGACATTTTACATATCAAATAGAGGTAAAGCTGACATTTATTTGGAAAGGAAGTAGATTTTTATCCACGGACAGGGTTTAAGGGAACATTTTTTACTAAATGAATAAACTATATTTACTTCTTTTACATTACGTACTAGTTGCGAAATTATAAGAGCATCAAAATTAATATTGGGAGCATTCTAAATCTTAAAGAGAATCGATTACAACAAAACAACATGAATTTCTGAAGGTTGAATAATATGTGATTTCTTGTTTATCAGCTTATGAGCTTTTTTTCTGTAATCTGAATTATTATCAAATAAGTAAATATCGATGTTACCGTGAATTTTTTATTCTGCATATGTGCATTCGCAAATGTTCAAATAAACACACATCAACAATAGTCGTCCTTAATAATTGTGTTGTAATTTAAGTTTATTTCCGGTTTTAAAGTTGATAATAGACAAAACGTAAAAAAACAAGCATCTTGTATTTACTTCATATGAAATTTAACCTATTACATGTCGCAGCATTTTTCAATGTACATGTAATTGTTTTTTTTTTTTTTTTTTTTTTTCTTTTTTTGGAAGTATGTTTGTTTGCTTGCATTCAAACATAATTTTCTTTCTCATTGTTCAGGTGTGAAAATATAATTAACAGGCTTTATGATGGATAATTACTATAAATAAGCATACAAGAAATTGATTATTAAAACAATTTAAAAAGAAACAAAATAAAGATTCAATAAGAAAATATTTTAAATATATAGAGATCAAACTAATTGAATAGTTTTTGACATTAGCTCTCATGTACCCGCCGAGTTTGATCGAGGTTTTGGACAAATTAACATGGATTCTCTGGACCAAAATATCTTATTTGGGGTTGAGAAACGGCATGTATCATATTTTGTCGATATTCGTTTTGAAATATGAATCACCAAAATAATAATAAATCACTAGTATTAACCTCCGTTGCTACTTAAACAATAAGATTCATTATGAGCGATTTAAAAAAAAAGCCTTAAAAAACCGCTTTTCAAACAAAACCATGTAAAAAAAGATCCTATATATATATATATATATATATATATGAATTA
>MJUU01048067.1:26878-38281 GCA_002080025.1 Modiolus philippinarum | reverse complement strand
AACAAACTTCGTAAAAATATAACTTAATTAAATTCCCAGATTATCTCATACCACATAAATTTGTTGTTCTTTTTTTTGTTTAATTTTTAAGAAAGGTAAATTCTTTTCGGTTTAATGGTTCCGGTTTCGGTTTTTGTTAATGGTGAAAATGTCATAACTGGCTGACTTTTCAATTGGTTATATTTTCAAAATCTAAATAGCTATAACCGATTTTACTATGATAGCAAACACCATTTTTTACACGTACATGTAAAATTTTATCGAAATCCGGAAACATTGATATTGACGAACCTGTTACCCTCATATATATTTAATCCTCTAGTCCCTATATTTTTGTCTTCTTCTTTTAAACGTATTCCAATGTTCTCGAATGTAACTGTCAAAACTGAATAGAGGGGAAAAAAATTTGTCTTATAAAGAGGGTCAGGATGCAGAATGAAACGTTGTTGTTATTTCAATACATTTTTCCAAGAATCAAATAGCCAACATGGCGTTTAATGCATACTTAGATGTAGAGTGTGGAGAATTTACTTTTGGGCAATGTTTACTTACAATTATCATTGAATTAGAAATGATAACACGATTAATATTAAGATTTCAGTTGGTACTGTATAACTTGTCTACACTGAAAACCTTTCTTAACCAAATAAAAAGACCCTTTGTATTTATTCCTACATACTTTTAATCTGTATGAGGTTAATGCCTGTCGGAACTTATAAAATCTACGTGCTCAAAGGGGTTCGATTAGGACAACTTTGATACCTGAAGCAGGATTTGTTTTTTGATTTATCGTCATTGTTGTAAATGAATTCCCAATTATGCCGAACAATCAGACTTTTGATAACCCATATGATTTCTAATTTAAAAGAAAAAAACATATAACGCTTGAAAAAAAAGGATTAAAAAAAACAATATTTTTTTTCTTTTTTTTTCTCTTTTCTTTCTTTTTTTTTTTTTTTGATTTAAAAAAAATGGGCCGGAAAATATTTTAGAGTAATATATTTATTGAATNCCTAGAATTCTTTTAGTAACAATAATGACTATCAATAGGTAGATTTCAAAGATAATGAAAAAAATTATGCCAAGGGTGTATATCAACTGTTTTCTGTGTCAAACAGGGAGTGCGGGGATAGCTGTCGTTTCCGACAACATCTAGTTAATTTATGTAATTTGTTTTTAAATGCTGCTTCATTGCATTTTTTAGGCCTTGTAGGGGTTCTTATTTTATGTGATAATGCTTTTAATTTCTCGATAATGTTAAAGAAGTTTTTTTCACGCATCATGCTAATACGCCGTACAGACCCCATTAGCGTCAACCAAACTTGCATACCTTACTTATGAAAATTGTTTTAGGAAACTCCTTGGAGAAGCATAATGGTTTGCAGTTTAGTGCCATTGATGTTGACAACGATTTAGTACCTACTCGACACTGTGCTAAAGATACCAAGTACGGCGGATGGTGGTATAATTCATGTGCAACTACTAACTTAAATGGAAAATATGGAAGTTCGTTCTCAGGCAGCTCTGATTGTGGCATATATTGAAAACAGTGGAATGATTATACCCCATTGAAGAAAACTGTAATGATGTGTAAAAGAAAATGAAACGAACTAAGACTACAACATAATTAACGTTTTTACATGTAATATACTAGGTCTACAAAAATGTACCTAATGTGAAAAAGTAATATAACAAAGGGAAATGAAGTGATTTGATTCCGTTGAACTTAAAGACAAAGAATCGATTTTGTTTTTTTAAAAAAGGCAAAAAATTTACAATAATAAAATGAAGTGCAATTTCCTTAAACCAGCAACAAGGGTATAAAAGGGTTGCTTCCCCTGGTTTTCAAAATATGTCATATAATAAGGCTGTGTCCACATCAGAGGCACGTTTTTTGCAATATCTAAGATATTAGGAAGTTAAAAATTTTTATATTTGGCAACACTGCAAGATATATCAAAATTACTCCAGATTTCAAAATTTCTAGTTGTAAAAATGTATAATTTGTCTAATTGTTACTTCTAAAAGTCTGAATCAACGGCAGTAGAGCTAAGTGAGCTAATCTTTAGTAAACATTTGAATTTGTGGGAGGAGTTTATGATCAGCTGACTTTGTTTATAAACAAACCCACATGTCAGTTGTTTGAACAGAGAAAATGTAAGAATTTCTTTTGTGTGTAATAATTATCCAAAAGATTGAAAATTCATGAAAACACAACTTCAATTCCACAAGTTAATATTATCAAGAAATAAACAATAAATTATCACTATTGTGTGTGTATCAAAACATCAAACACTATATACAGGATCATCCAAAAAGTAAAAGATGAAAAAGATTTAAGATTTAAGTAAGTTGTATTTAGTACTACTTATGTCCCATATATGGTTTAGAACTGGGATTAGGATATAGATCCCTGACAAGATTTAATACACAATCAGGCATGACTTCACGTCTGACTACTACAACACTGTCATCCACCCTATCCCTGTTTAACAACCTGCCTTTTTTCCTCAAATATCTAGGATGACTCCATACACCTCGATCTTGCATCATTCTCCAGAACAATTTGTATTTATGTCTCCTTATTCCACTATTTCTATTGTGTGCAATTTGTCCATTTCCTAGCCATGCTTGTCTATTTGTTGTCACACATGGTAAACAAAAACATTCCGGGAATACGTCATAATCAACATTCTGGTCGTTGACATTCATGTTATCTTCTGACCTATTTTCAATCTCACTTCCCTTAGCTTCATCTGTGTCAGTTTCTTCATTTTCCTCATTATTGATGTTTTTTCATTAGTATGGTTTGTCTGGCTTATTCCATTAAAATCCCAGTCATTGTCGTTGAAAAAAGCTTGTATTGCTAACCTCTGTTCCTCAGTAACAGATAAAGACAAAAGGCTTTGGTTTTTCATTTTTCAGAGACAATAATTTGTGTGTGTAAATGATGTATCATGAATGAAACTGGCGCTTATTTTAGTGAGTTCATCTAAGGGGGTTTACATAGGTGTATACTACATGATTACTTCGGCAATTAAAAAAAATGCACAATTTGTTTTATATTGTGTCAGAGATAAATGAACTACAAATTTTAATAATTTGACTTTATATATTTTACGACAGTCTAAAGTAGACTTCCTAATTTTACCCCTGTTAAATCATGGCATGATTATCAACAGACTATGGGTGTGAAATGTTTGTTTGTCATTTTGAAAGCAATGCAGAATTTGACGTATTGTTTAAAAGGTGAAACTTTTAACAATTATTAATGACATAAACATTCTTCATGAATACAACAATATCAGATATGACCAGTTTCAAGAAAAATGAAGTATCACTCATCCTGTCATCCCTTCCTGTTATTCCAAAATAAGTTTTGCAGAGTTCATGAACCTATGTTTTGGAGGTAAAATCAAAATTAGTTGTTTTAGTCATGGAACTCCTTATTGAAATCAATGAAAATGCTCCACAAACAGAAAAACAAAAATATTTAAAAGATAACCCAGCTGCTGTAAAGAGGAGAAATGATGCTAGGAAAGACAAGAATTAAGGAATAGAAGGAAAAATTATTTTTTCTGCAAAAAAACAATGAAGACAGAACTTTAATATACCAGTTAGCGGCTGATATCAAGAAGGCAATGGGTGGAGGAAATCCCAATAATTTCAAAAACAGAGACATGCTTCTAGAAGTATTCACCTTTTATTTTCGAAATAATATTGCTACACCTTTGGAAGAAGAAAATGATATGGATGTTGATACTGTTCTTTTACAAACTGTAATCTTGAATCCTAACAACAAACACTTTTTGTATGCGCACATGATTCAGTAGATAACCTGGTACAAAAAGTGACAAATCATAAAAAGGTCTGTAAACAGAATTTATTCTTGAAATCTTCTGAACAAAAAGGACATGTTGGAGTTTGCAAACTGTCTTGCGAAGATAAACATGAACTTCTCTGGTCCAGTACACCATACGCTGGGGACAAATATTTAGGAAACTTACGTTTGGCGCATGGATTTTATGTTTCCAGAATACTGCCCAATCTGTACTTGCGATTTTGTCAAGCTGCAGATATTAGGAACAATTGTCGAAGCAGGCTTTAACAGTATATTTCAAAAATGTTTTCCAGTAGTGTCTAACCTAGTTAAAGATTCATGTGAAACAGCCTTGCTTGAAGAAATTGCTTCTTATGAAGACTTAGCCTCAGGAATTGACATTGTGACAGATGCGCGACACGGGACAAGGAAACTTTCCATGTATACAGATGTAGTATGCCTCGGTGATCGCACTCACAAGGTTTTGCATGTTGAAACCTTCTCTCGATTTGATTGTACCAGTACTCAAAAACACGAACTCATAGGTACAGAAAAAAATTATAATTATTTTAATAATCTGAAAGATGAGTATGAAGTGAAAATTCGAGTACATTGCCATGATAGGAATACAAGTGTTAACAACTTTATTAGAAGAAATGGGATGGGTGCTGAATCAACGAATGATACCTGGCATGCAACGAAAAATATTGCAAAAGAATTGAAAAATATATGTTCCGGTCCAAAGTATAAAGAAGGATCAACCTGGCATCCCGAGTTGTCAGATAAAGCAGGAAGTATAAAAACTCATTTGTACTGGGCAATGAAAAATTGTGACCGTGATCCAGTAAAACTAAAACTTAGTATTTTAAATATAGTTGAACATTACAAGAATAATCATTAGGACTGCTCTGAGCTTTCAAGATGTCAAACTGACAACAATTATAAGCCATCGAAGTATATTATAAAATATCCGAAAGCAGAATTGTTATTAGGCCGTGCTTTGATGAATACCCAAGTTTACAAATCTCCGAATGATTATGTGTACTGCATGGATAGTTATTATGTTGAAAGCTTCAGCAACGCAATCCTTTAATTTTATGACAAAAGGATAAATTTTTCCAAACCGGTATATGTATTACGTACAAACCTTGCAGTGCTGGATTGGAATGAACATGTTAACAGACAAAGCACCTCTATAAAAAATGTAAAAGATGTAAAACATCCCCGCCGTCAAATAGAAGTTAAAATTCTCAGAAGGAAAAGTTATAACATGTGCAATGAGATCTGGGGCAAGTTAGTTAGTACATACTTAGATTAAAAAATCACCAAATTTGTTTTCTAAATTTTACACAGCCAATTCTAATACATTAATGGATTATGTTACAGATACTTAATTAGTGGTAAGTTCATAAATAAAATGAAGAATGTATAACTCTAGACCTCTGATAAAGTCATTAGTTTATCGTCTGCAGTATTTCCACAAGGTATTGTTTTTGTTTACATACAATGAGCTGCCAGTGATTAGATGTATAGGTCACGCCTCTTTACCTTATCTGTGGTATTTTTATTGCGCATGTCTCCCGATCAGACTGATCGGATGTTGCTGGTTGAAAATATTAATCAACCTTTCATCTACAACGAATGTTTTCTTTTGCACCATATGTAATGAGATAATTCAGTTTTTACCAAGGTTGAGGGAAAAAGTTTATATGACCTAGTTAACTGTTTATGGGAATTTCAAGTTTTGAAATTCATGATATGCTTTACTAAGTACTTCTAACGCGCACCATTTTTTCAAAAACAAAATATGAAAAATTGAATCAAAATTTATTTTTTTCAATCCTGCGTTCTGTTGCAGTATTCGATATTTTTTTATCTCTTAATTAGGATTAATTTAAAATTCCTATTTAAGATACTCTCTATATCCGTTTTGTATACATTAAATCAAGCAGTCATGTAGAATCCTAAATTTATACCAGCCAAATACTCAGACTTATTTGACATGAGAATTGTATTTTGTGTTTTGTTTTTACACTTAATATTTTTATCAAAACTCTAACCTTACTAAGACATGAGACTTTATTCCATGTATTGCACTTTGTGGATGTCCTTGGTACTGAATATGGCCTCCTGTTTCGATAACGAGTTCTTCTTTTCGCTAAATTTGGATAAGAACTTTTAAAATTATTTGATTCTAATGCTGTTGATTGGAGATAACTAATTTAAACACGTATACAGGAAAACGAAATTTTGATGCTCAATTTGCAAGATCCATATTTTTTTTTATTTCACCCCAGACTGATTATTATTATTATTATTATTATTATTATTATTATTATTATTATTATTCTACTAATAACTCTTGTCCGAGCGATTATCTTTAAATGACTGGACCAATTTATTTCAAACTTTGCACAAAGTTGGAAAACCTGAAGTTTTTAACAATGCGGTAAAAATTTTCAAAATGACAGCTTTTCCAAGATGGCCGCCAGAATACGTCAAAATTTCAACGTTGTCAGATTTCAACGAAAATTGACAACAATATTATAGACGATTGTAGTTTGACATCAAAACCTCAAAATTATCTCCTTCATAGTGTTTTGAAAATTGCAACCTAAAAATCTATTTAGGTTGCAAATAAGATAGAATCCTCGAATGGGCAGTCTGGAGTGACATCGGCTATTGCTTTCAATTCAAATGTAGTTGGTTTTTTTGTTATTTACACTCATAGCTGAGTTGATCAAGGACCGTTTTCTATTAGCAACAATTGTGGAAGACAGTCCGCAAAAAGTTAAGCATCACTTGATTTTTTTTACATGAACATCGTTTTTGAAGTTTTGTTGCGTTAAGAGGTCTTAGCTCAAAACACTATGAAGGAGATAATTTTGAGGTTTTGATGTCAAACTACAATCGTCTATAATATTGTTGTCTTAATGTGAAAGGTTATGAAATTATGCACAACTCAAATTTAGGGACAAAATGTGGTAGCTTTTGAGTTTCAGTTCAATGCATGAATTTTGATTGAAGGTAACCGTTGCTATTGTTGGTGAAACTACAATAAACATTTCTATTTGTGTTTTAGGTGACATTTGTAAATATACCGTATAATGTTTGTATGTAGGGGAGATAATCCAATTTGAAGAGATATTAACAGATGGATTTCAACCAATGTGACCAAATGCCAAAATAAAACATTTTTTGCTGAATTTTGCCACTAAATATTGGTTCTGTCAATCTTAAGGCAATTATTAGACAGACACAAATTTGAAAATATTATAGCGAGATTTTTTACTATTTTTTTTATGACTTTAGAACAACGCTCCTTTGCCGGTCTGTTTTCAAACAGGTCAGGCTTTTTGGATTTAGAGACTCCCAAAATGACAAGATTTGGAAATTTAGATTTTTTTTTCTAATTCTCTGAAAAATCAATGTCCATTATTGCAAGGCATAACTATCCTTATCTGTGCGTTTTCGTTAAAAAATGTCAATTTAGTCCGGTTAAACATTTTTAGGGAATGTGGAAACTTCTGGAATATTTATCAAAAACACTTAGTCTTACTTTGATTAAATTTGGAATGGTTCCAATTCCGCTAAAAGAATCCATTAAAGCCTAAAATCAACAATTATGGAATGTTGTAATACATTTTCTATATAAGAATGCTCTGGTAGCAAATTTGAACTCACAGTGTAGCTATTTTTGAAACTTGAATTCACAAAGTAAACAAATCGTTTTATCTTTAGTTGCGACAAACGGATTTTATATTATCTATTTAAAAGGTAGAAAGTAGCATTTCTTTATTTGAATCCCTGTCTATAGCTTTCAACATGTTTGCTTGGTGAAACTTTAAAAGTAAGTGATGATTAACTTTTGGCGGACTGTATATAGATATAAGTTCGAGTGCCCACATCTCATTATTTTATAATCATTAATGCCAAATTTTCCTACAATCGATTTGAAGAGTGCCCTGTGTTTGTCTATATGTTGTAATTGTCCACTAACTTAAGAAACTAGTGCTTTTGACGGAAGACAGTGATTGTGAGAGCACTTTACCAGTTTAATTTGAGCTGACAATCCCGCGTTCATGACCAGAAAAGACAGAGATATAGCGTTGGTCGACAGTAAGCAAATAATTCCGCTTAAACTAGAGCTAGGGGTCGTCTTGAACACACTTTGAGGTATGACCAAAGCTCATTGATGAATGCCTAATAGTGACTTTAAGATGAAAAACAACAATAAAAGAGTCGGTCCAGTGATTTGTTTTAATATGCATTACAATAGACTTTGTCTCATGTGCATTTATTCTATATTCTTTCATTGTTAATATCAGATGCCAACAAAAGGGACATGCAGTACGGAGGTATGTTGATAACTTCGTACGTCACTCCTGCTGGTGTTTGTCAGGGATTTCTTGAAAACTGTTTAAACTGATCAAGCATTGTAGACTTAATGAAATATTAAAAAGAAATATATAGATCCGTGTTGCTTTCATCGGAGATAGAAGACTTTAAAAATTTGGCACAGATAGATTTATGTGAATTTTACCTTAATGTAGCATTACAACTTTTGTGTCTAAAAGCTATGAAGATAAACAACAAAATTTATGATAACTTGTTAGGTGTCTTAATTTGACATATACGAGGCATTCATGAAATAAAAAGTGGTGTTCCGTGTGCAGAATTCTTTAAGTCACTGAACTGCAGAACACGAGAGGAGTCCGATATCTGACACAAATTCAATAATGAGATAGTCAATATAAACAAAATGTGACCAACGTATTATCTATAATTTGTTGTTTTGATTATGTTCTAATATGCTGAACAATGCATTAGGAATAGTTGGTTGATGTATTTCTAATGGTTCAATCCAGATAAAATGTAAAGATCAAAGCCGTTGTCCGATAATTATGTCCTTTAACAACATATTATAAAATATCTTATATAATTTTTATTTACTCAATATACAGCGATTTTTATCAAAATAGTCTTCCTGAAAACGGGACGAAGATAGTAAAAACATGACATGACTTTCACAAGAATGAACAAAACACCAAGCGATTGTGCCAAAATGAAGATGAAGTAACAAGAAGACAACCCTGTATTAACATTCTGATATAGAGTGTTTTTTACCTAGGTCGAGTCAGAAACAAAGGAGGCCCTATCGTTCAATGCTAGTAATAAAAAAAATGAAAAAGAAAGTTTCTCAATACTGAAAACACCTTCAAGGCTGAATAAAGTTTCAAACAAAAACAAGAAAATGGCTGTTACTGCAGTGCATGTGAGTCTAAAGATTTCCATTTTATACTTGTTTTTACAAATTGAGATAAATGAAAACATCTGGAGCGATTGAATTGACTGAACGAATAGCAAATGCATATTAAAACATATTACAAATTAACCGTTACTGTGAATTCAGTTTCTGCATATGAGCATTTTCCAAACTTGCGTCTCTTCAGTGCAAATTATATAAAAGAAATTTGTAAATCCACGAATCGAAATATGTGTTAAAGCTGAGTGAGAACAAATTAATGTACAAAAAAGATTTAAATATAAAACAAAATTCGGCTAAGATGAGAGCTATTCTAGGGGAGACACTCCTTAAGTTTTAACAAATTTTCTAAAATTTAGAAAATGCAAGTTGTGGATAGTTACGGGATATCTGTTTCCCAGATGACAAATGATCGTTCCCTCTACAACTAAAGTTTTTTTTCCTCTTTCGGATCTGACTTTACTACCGGAATTGACATGTTAAACACGGCGCTTGTCTTAAAAGAAGCAGAAGATGCTTATTCTACCGGTAAACCTGATCTCATCCATGGTTTTTATTGGGTCCGTGTTGTTCATCTGTATGTGTGTCTTAATTTTTTTTTGGCCCCGTACTCAAGTGGTGTCCTTGTTTCTTAGTGTTTCCGATGTTGCCTTTATCCATGGATTGTTCGCTCTTTTGACTGACGGTTCGATTCTCACTTATTTTACTTTCCAAATAAAATATGTTTTCGAGCCAGCAACGAAGTACTTGCTCCTGGGTTGGTGAATACCCTCGGGGACTGAATCTCCACCAACAGTGGCATCGGATCAGTGATAGCAAATAACAAAATACTGAAGTTTAACATATTAGGAATAGGACATTATCATTAACGCCTTGTCTAAAAAGACATGTACAAATCAGTTGCAGAGGTCAATAGGTCAAGTACATAATTGTTAAATATATCTAGAACACAGATTAAAATTTTGTATTGCAAAAAAAACAGTACATTTAGTTAAATATGAAATTGAATACTTCACACTAAAACTTTTACGTTGGTAGTTTGACGAATGGTTGATAGGTCCTTCTCTGAACATGTGTCATATTATTTTTCCAATTATTGATTTTTCCAATTGGAAAAATCTTTTTGTTTTAATAAAATATTATTTTCATGCTTAAAGAAACAGGCTACACTCAAATATTTTCGTACATTTACTCCATATCCCTTTGTTAACTATGTATTGATATTTTAAATATCGAAGCTTTTATAAGAGACCTTTACTTATATAGAATGCTGCCAACAGTAAGCTATTTTTACAGTTTTTCAGTTTTTTCCATGCCAAATTTTTAAGAATAAGGGAAAATACGTCTTCAAATGACAATGGTTATTTTTGAGAAACGTATACATATTAAACTGATATATGTTTGTCTTTGTATGTAAAATAACTATGTTACTGTTAAAAAAAAATCTACTGTATTTACTTTTTAAAACGTTTCTCGTCTTTTTCATTAAGTCCATCAGGCTCAAGTGATCTGAGCTGGTATATCCAAAATCTCTCTCTGAGTTTTCGGGCTTCTTTGTCCCAAGATGAATTACATTCGATGATCTGAAATGTAATGTCCTCAAACCGATGCCCAGTTCTTAAAAAATGCCTGGTAAGAGGACAGTCCCTTTCTTTCACACTGATCGAACCATGATTGTTAAACCGTTTGTTGAAGTTGTCCCCCGATTCCCCAACATACTGTAGTTTGCAAGACTGGCATGTGAGGACATAAACAGTGTTTTTAGACTTACAGTTCGAGTCCGTATAAATGGTGTATTGTTGCCCAGTAACAGTGCTAAAAAATGTTTTTTCGGTATTGGCAGCTCGGCAGGAAGCACAGTTACTTCTACCGCAAGGCCTGTAGCATCCTGTTGTTGACTGAGGCTTTTTTGATATTTTAGCTGTAACAAGGATGTCTTTTATTCTTTTATATGTCTTGGCCTACGAAAAGATGTTAACGGTGGGGCTTTAAAGATTTTAGTCAAACAGGGATAATTTTCTATGAGGTTCCAGTGTTTGCGCATAACTCTTGGGATCGGCTTTAGGTCTGGATGGTATGTAAGTACAAGGGGAATTCGTTCTGTTGCATTTTTTCTTTATATATAAAGAAAAACAAAATGTTGAAAATGCACTGTAATAATATACTTAATGAAAACAATTCACACAATACATTGAAAAATGTTCCTCACTGTCCCTACCGGTTTCACGCTGCCTTCAGCGATATTCATGGGTGAACTAACGTTGTCAACAGTAACAGTACATGGAGATCAACTTTTGTGACGTTACAATAAACTTCC